>JACEEZ010006956.1:0-53799 GCA_016584305.1 Chionoecetes opilio | reverse complement strand
TAGTACCCTTTTACCTCTCTCTCTCTCTCTCTCTCTCTCTCCCCCTTCTCTCTCTTCCTCTCCTCTATCTTCTCTCTCTTTTCCCCTCTCCTCTCTTTCTCTCTAGAAAATTCAGAATAATAGTAAGTCTAGAAATCTATTGCTATAATGCTAACCAAAACTACATTTTTCTGAATAAAAAGAAAATAATGGCTGAGTATATATGTCACAGAAATACGAGTGTTTACATAAAAAATAAATAGTTATGACAACACTATAGTAAAAAAAAACTAGAGTGCTAACATAAACATAAGATAATGTTCTTAAGTGCAATAAGTAATAATAAAAAAAATCTTCGCTAGAGTGCTAACATAAACATAAGATAATGTTCTTAAATGCAATAAGTAATAATAAAAAAATCTTCGCTAGAATGCTAACATAAACATAAGATAATGTTCTTAAATGCAATAAGTAATAATAAAAAAATCTTCGCTAGAATGCTAACATAAACAAAAGATAATGTTCTTAAATGCAATAAATAATAAACAAAAAATATCTGCGCTAGAATGCTAAGAAAGAAAAATGTATATGTTCTTAATTAAACGCAATAAATAATAATAATAAAATAATCTTTGCTAGAGTGCTAAGGAAAAAAAAGATAATGTTCTTAATGCAATATAATAAAAAAAAACAGATCTTCGCTAGTGCTAACAAAACAAACAAAAAAAGTTCTTAAATGCAATAAATAATAAAAAAAATAAAAAAATCTCCGCTAGTGCTAACATAAACAAAAGATAATATTCTTAAATGCAATAAATAATAATAATAAAAAATCTTCGCTAGAGTGCTAACAAAAAAAAAGATAATGTTCTTAAATGCAATAAATAATAAAAAAAAACATATCTTTACTAGTGCTAACATAAACAAAAGATAATGTTCTTAAATGCAATAAATAATAAACAAAACAAATCTCCGCTAGAATGATAAGAAAAAAAAAGATAATATGTTCTTAAATGCAATAAATAATATAATTTTTTTTTCGCTAGAGTGCTAACATAAACAAAAGATAATGTTCTTAAATGCAATAAATAATAAAAAAACAAATCTTCGCTAGAGTGCTAACATAGACAAAAGATAATGTTCTTAAATGCAATAAATAATAAAAAACAATTCTTCGCCACTCAGCGCTGAGGCCCGCTCTCAAGCTGACGCCTTGCTGCTCGGGATAGCGTGTACCGGGGACCTCCTCCTTGAAGTTGAGATCCCGCCCGCTTCTCTCGCCACCTTTATTTGTGACGCCCCCTGTCACTGTTTTAGACACAGCCACCACCACCTTGTGGCTTTCAACAGAGTTTTTTGCGACTGATATTTTTGTTCCATACGATTTGGCCCCTAAAAGGTCGATTCATACTCCAGAACGGGATCGGATTGGAAGTTACCCCCGTTTCCTGCGGAGTTTTGGATCGATCCTTTTTAGGACGCCGATGGTGTGAGCAGACTTTTTCTCCTACTTATTTTCTTAACCCTCTATCGCTCTGGTGGAAGACCTCTCGGGACCTGAGAAGCCCGTGTCTGGTCGGAAACCCCTCGTGGAGGCAGCACCTCGGCTAGAGCGTGTTTGTGCTGCTTCTGCGGGGTCGGGGCAGCCTGCGATGCGATGAGGAACCCGTGATCGTGCGGTCCACCTCAGTTGCGGGGCCAGGTAAAGGCAAACACTTTTTTTTTTTAGCAGCTCTTCTATAGCTGCTCCAAGGAAATCACCGCTGCATTTGTGCAGAACTGATAGGGATAGACGAGACCCTCACGGGGCAGGGGAGGGGGTGACTACGACGCTTTTTAGAAAGCGGGTTGCCAGCATCAACTCATCCCTTGTAGGTAGACGTTTATTTAGGAAGTTTTTTGGAGGATGAGGAGGAAAAAACCCCAAGCGGAGTGCCGGAAATTGACGCCCTCACCTGAGAATCCAGTTCCTAGGATGCAAAGGTTACCGAGCAAGGAGCGTGTGAAACGCCAACATGAGGAGGATAGCGACGATGGGACTTTAGGAGCGACTGTAGAACTACCTGCAAAGATGAGACCTGAAGAGGTAACAGAGGACGAGGAAGAAGATGAGACTGTAAACATCGAGAAGGAAGACAAGACTTCTGTTTCCTGCTCACCTGCTGAAGAAATGGACGAGACACAGGCTCAGTCAACAGATGACAACCAGTCTGAAGGATTCGAATTCTCATGTCGTCAGCGCCTCAGGGACATGAAACGCACCAATACCGAGACAGCTCCATCATCATCTTTAAACCACGCTCCCACCTACAACCAGACGAACATGCCACCGAAGATACTTGTCCCATGTGCGGAAGGCTTCGATTCAGCCTTACACTTAGCAGAGGCCATAGGCCAGATGATCGAGTTAAAGGAGAAACTGGCCATGAAATTCCTAGCTTCCGGTCAGGTACTCGTCACGCCACCCAACCATCAGGTAGCCGAGATTTTGCTGAACCTAAAGGAGGTGGACCACAAACCAGTACAGCTACGAGCAGCAACCAGCGACACAACCAAGGGCATCCTACTAGGCTACCCGATACTTATGCCCCTCCATCCAGTGAAAAATCACCGAAATGTGATCGCAGTAGAAAGGTGCATAACGAGCACGGGGGAAAGAACACGGCAGTTAGCCATCACCATGAGTGGTCCTCTTCCAGGAATTCTGAGGCTGGACAGATGGGGCATCTTTTACACCCGCCCCTACAGTCGAGAACCTCTGAGATGTTTCAACTGCCAACGCTACGTACATCACAAGGCAAATTGTACACTACCACCGAAATGCGGGGTATGCGCCGGCACCCACAACACAGATCGCTGCATCCAGAAACACAAAGATGGAAAAGCAACTACTGCAAAATGCCCAAATTGCTACGGCAACCATCACGCCTGGAACAGGAGTTGCCCGATGAGACGGGAATTGGTGGACACCCAGAAAGAGAGCCAGCAAAAATGGGTGATCAATCACAGGCCAGCACTAGCGACAAGCGTGAAATGGGGTGGCGGAGGAGTTGCACTAGCAGCATCCTCCACATGGGGGAACCAGGCACCATCTCGGGCAACACAGTACCCAGCCAGACCGAGCAACAACAACAACGACGAGAGCGAGTTTCCAGCTTTGGGCCAAGGAGCTCGTCCACGCACGGGGAACAAGCCGCAGCAACGCCTGGAAACCCCGTTACCCAGAGCCCAGCAGCCTACACCGCCGGCACCCATTCAGCAGCCAACAGCCACTCCACCACAGACGGAAATAGAAGACAAAGTTGCCCTCACCAAGAACGAATTCAAGAATCTGTTAACAACTTTCGTTTCAGCTCTTGTCAACATGCAAAAACAACAACCGATGCCAGAAGAGACTCTAACGGAGAGTCTGACGAAGCTGGCAGACAACGTCCTTGAAACAACACTGGCAACGAGGAAGATACAGAAGGCACAGCTTTCAGCCCCCATACCACAGCAAACACTCCGTCAGGAAACCGTCCGGGCTCACCCCACTCCGGCCTCATCCAACATCGAGGCAATGCACAAATATCATGCCAAGGAAGCCATAAACTCCAGATCGCCCAGTGGAACATTAATGGAATCCTTAGATAAACACCATCAGTTAATGGCAGCCGCACAAGAAAATGGCAAAGACGTCATCCTACTACAGGAGACAAAATTAAAAGAAACATAAAAAATTAGTTTTCGAGGCTACAAGGCCTTTCACCAGTACGCCAGGGAGGGTGAAACACACGGGATCTCCATCCTCGTCAAACAGAACATTCAATGTAAAGTTATCCCCAACCCCGTAATATGTGGAGACGGAGTGGAGGTGCAGGCAGTCACACTCACACTACAAAACACAGACCTACACATATACAACATCTACAATGCCCCACGCCCCACAAACATACTAGAAATGCACGAAGTCATGGCACTCTGTACCGCAACGCCAGTCTTCATAGCTGGAGACTTCAACGCCCATCACACAGACATTGGCTCCGCAAAATGCAACAGGAACGGGCACCACCTGATGGAGACCTTACATAATGTTCTCGAGGCAACACTTCTCAACCAACGAGGAGAAGCCACCCACATTTTAGGAGGCATCCTAGATCTCTCCTTTGCCTCAAACCACCTGTCGCAAGACGCACAGTGGACCATACATGACCACCTCTCCAGCGACCACTTTGCCACATGCATCACCCTTAATATATCAAAACTGCACCGCCCTCGCATTCCACCCAGATGGAATACAAAGAAAGCGGACTGGCAAGCATTCAGACACCACTTGGCCTCGCAACTTGAGGCAACCAATGCTCCACCGGACATTGACGGTATGGAAAAGCGACTCGTCGATGGCCTTCCACGCGGCCGCAGACAAAGCCATCCTCTAACAAAGCCTCCATCCAGTAACTACAAGGACCGCTGGTACTACAACTCCGCGGTCAAAGAGTACAACCACCGGGTTAACATGGCCAGAAAACTGAATAGGAGACATAACACCGAGGGTCACCAGAAATTTCCTAAGATCAGCCATCAATATAGCCAGAGAAGCCACCAAAAACATCAAAACCCAGAAGTGGTATGAGTGGTGTAGCTCCATGGGCTCGCACTCCAACATCGGCGAGATGTGGAGGCAAATTAGAATGGCAGCGTGTGCCACAATAACACCACAACCAGCACACTCAAACCCGGCAGAGGAGGCAAATCGCATCATGGCAGAATTCGCTGAGAGAGGAAGCAAAAAACGACTCCACCAAAACGTTCGTGACCGTCAAAACGAGCTCTCAGAGGAAAGAACGGCAGTGATTGAGCGTGCCTGCCGTCAAGCATCTATAACTGATACTCTTTTCACTATCAAGGAACTCATGGCAGTAATGAAGAGATTGATCTCTTTTATGTATAGTGCTTCTAGAATTGGAAGTCGCCTATACATAAGAAGCACTATACATAAAAGAGATCAATCCCAAGCTTAACGTACAGGCAAACGACCTACAAGCTCTACCAAGCATGAAAAGGACAAAAGCTAATAACAGCCTACTCACAGAGAAACAAAGCGAGGAGTCAACAACCAATAAGCGTCTCCCACTCACGGAGACAAAAAAGCAACGAGAAGCATAAGCTATCTACCAATCAGCGCCGCCCACTAGGCTGCGTGGCAGCCAGACTTCATCAATAAATCGCGCTTCACTCCGCAACTAAGTCATGCTCACCTCTACAACTGAGGAGAAAACATCTTCCACATGCTGCTGAAGAAGGGTTCTTAGACCCGAAATCGCGATACAGCAAAAATGACAAGCTACGGCGAAGTCATACAAGTGATTACAAAAGAGAACAAGACACTCTTAAGACCAAGAGAAAATATCTTTAAAAAGATAATAAACGCTGAACTAGCTATCACTTTTAACGAGATGTCTCAGAGAAAATCTCCTGCCCGTATACACTACGTATATATATATATATATATATATATATATATATATATATATATATATATATATATATATATATATTGACCCACCCCCATTCTGGAAGTCTTGTTTCTTTCCTTATAGGATCTGGGAGCTATTGGGTTTTTTGTTACCTCTTCTTGTTTTGCCCTTGACCAGTCCCTCATGATGTAAAAAAGTGTATACACAAATATTGACCGTGAGAAATATGTTCATAGCTTTTCTTTACTTAAAGAATACAAAAATATATGGAACTCAAGTACAAGTACAGTACAAAACATGCGCGAGGTAAATATATTTGACCACGTAAATATATATATATACATATATATATATAGTGGGTATATATATATATATATATATATATATATATATATATATATATATATATATATATATATATATATATATATATAAGACCGAAGCTCATGTAATATGGATTATATTTCTAAGGAACTGGAATGGCCATAGGCTGATAATAGAATTCAGAAGAAAATTTGAATAATTATAGATCTTTATTAAAAAAAAGGAAACTTTCACAAAAAATATAATATATACGGCCCAATTTAGTATTTAGTTATTGCAAATTCTAATCAAATAATACTAATCAAAGAACTAGAGATGTTAATGTTTAAATATAGGTATAATTATAAGACTAATCTCGACGTGGTCAAATATATTTACCTCGCGCATGTTTTGTACTGTACTTGTACTTGAGTTCCATATATTTTTGTATTCTTTAAGTAAAGAAAAGCTATGAACATATTTCTCACGGTCAATATTTGTGTATACACTTTTTTACATCATGAGGGACTGGTCAAGGGCAAAACAAGAAGAGGTAACAAAAAACCCAATAGCTCCCAGATCCTATAAGGAAAGAAACAAGACTTCCAGAATGGGGGTGGGTCAATAGCTCCCAGATCCTATAAGGAAAGAAACAAGACTTCCAGAATGGGGGTGGGTCAATAGCTCCCAGATCCTATAAGGAAAGAAACAAGACTTCCAGAATGGGGGTGGGTCAATAGCTCCCAGATCCTATAAGGAAAGAAACAAGACTTCCAGAATGGGGGTGGGTCAATAGCTCCCAGATCCTATAAGGAAAGAAACAAGACTTCCAGAATGGGGGTGGGGCAATAGAGTTCGGGAGGTGTCTTGACACACACCTCGAAAATGTAGGAAGGTAGAAAAATTGAAATAAGAAGAGAGTTCCAGAGTTTATCATTGAAAAGCATGAAGAAGTAAAGATTTGTATTATCATTATTATTAATTATTATATGTAGTTTTTTCCCTTTTTCGTGTGCGGCTATGGCACCTTTTAGCGTTTATCTTCCATTAGGGCACAGGTAGTGGGCCCCAAATGTTCTTACTGGAGATCTATAATGTTTTACCCTCGCCCGTGGTAGCGAAGGCTGCATATTTTTTTGTGACACATGTTATGATTTAATAAGGCTCATGCTTCCCCCTGGTGCCTCCGCCACACGGTCAAAGTTAAGGTTGATGAGCACTATGTAAGTGTCTTCGGTCACTCGCCGATAGAAAAAGCAGTTGCTCCTGGCGAACTCGGAACGTTGACCTCACCACTTCCAGATTATAAGCATACTGCAATAACGATGGATGAAAGAGTTGCCCCTGGCGGAACTCGAAATCGCGACCTCAAGCTTACCACCTCCAGACGCAAACCACTCGTCCACCGTCTTTCAACCATACTAGTTAACTCTTGCAGTAATTAGTAAGATGGATCAAATAGGGGCGAAAATAAGAATAAAGTCTTGTGTAGCGAAGCCGCAGAAAGGGGGAAACCATACAGTTAGCAAGTTCAGAAGATCAGTGAACATGAAAATAACGCGATAAGATAGCAAGAGAAGTAACAGTGGCGGTGATTTGCAGATTGAAAACGGTTAATAAGAGGAGGGGAGTTGATGAGACGAAAAGATGATGACTCCACCCTGTTTAGGAGGCCTATGTGAGTGGATACACTCCCCCAAGAAACATGAGACATACTCCATACAAGGGCGGATATGACCCCTGTACAGAGTATGCATCTGGGAGGGAGAGAAAATTAACGCAAATGCCACAGGATATCTAACTTCATAGAAGCTCATTTAGCAAGAGAAGACCTGAAGTTTCCAGTAAATAATTATAGTGAAGGATAGCCAAAGAATGTTCATTGTAGAAGAAGGAGACAATTGAGTGTCATTGGAGAAGAGGGGATAGTTGTCTGGAAGAATATGTCAAGTATATAGGTGATGAAATTAGGTTTTTGAGGCATTGAACAAAGCAAGGTCTGCTTTGCCCTATTCGGAAATTTAAAAAAAAATGAAGTTCGGCACAGTGGCATTCCTCCGTGAATCACTTAATTCATGTAGAGTTGGACGTCTAGTGAACGAAATTGAAAAATAAAGGGTAGAATCATTAGCGAAGGTGTGGATAAGATATTGAGTAAGACTTTGAAGGTTAAGTATATGACAGAAAGAAATTGAGTGGTATGACAGAACCCTGTGGAACATCACTATTGATAGACTTAGGAGAAGAAGAAAAAACTTTTTTATATAGAGTATAGTGCTCTCATGGGATGGGGAACTCGAGTGAAACCAGCGTGGATATATTCTTGGTTTATTGTTTGCTATGCCAGGACATCAGCTAGACTGATTTACCCCGCTCTGTACTCCCTACTCAACACTTCTGAACTGGTGCTTCGAATCCTTGATTAACCCGTTATACCTTGATCCCAAATACACAACACCGCACCTCCCTCAACCATAATAGTTTGTCAATTTATTCATTAAGCTTTACTAAAGTCAATGAACTCAAACATGTAAGTATATAATATATTGTTTATATATTATTCAGCGTACATACATTCCCGTATCTAAACAATACCCAAAGTACATTTTTTGCTTTTGCTATAAAAAAAGTTATATTGATTATATCTCTACTTTTATGTCATGTTTTTGCTTCAGTCAACCCACAAATTATTGCTTGGTATTGCTCGGGTGACTTTCTTTCATACGTCGATCTCCTCAACGATGGACTTGCTGGTGATGTCACCTTTACCTTTTCCTGCTGCTGTTGCTGTTGCTGTTGCTGTTATGGCGTCACTTTAGTCATCAGCGGAATTTGCTGTCCATTTTATTGCATTCTGTACCATCATCCTGGAAGCTCACTATTGGTTCTCTTCCTTCCTCATGCCTTTCCTTACCTCCCTCCTGTTGTGTTATGAGACTTCCTTTGCCCACTTACAAAAACTAGTCGGCTGGCGAAACCACAACACGTCGCCCACGTAGTCCTCTTCATACGACACCGGGCCAGTGTGTGCTGCAATACATCTGCTGCACTATTTGGGCCCAGAATAGCTGAGTACCCACACATCTTCGTCAACCTTGAATGTTCGTATCGCTGCCAGGGTTATCTGTCGTCCCTGCTTCTGGATTATCCTGTTATATTTATCTGATCGGAGGAGATCCAAGCGTGTTCGTAAGGCCCGACCCATCAGTACTTCGGCTGGACTTTGTCATGTTGTAGTGTGCGGTGTTGAGCTGCACTTTAAGTGATTCACGGAGAGATGCCACCGAGCGCCTAACTTCTGATCTTTCTATAATTTCTGATTGGGGCAAAGCAAACCTTGTTTTGTTCAATGCCTCAAAAACCCAATTTCTTCACCTATCTACTCGACAAAACCTACCAGATAGCTATCCCCTCTTCTTTAATGACACTCAACTGTCTCCTTCTACAATGAACATTCTAGGACTACCCTTTACTAAAAATCTGAACTGGAAATCTCACATCTCATCTCTTGCTAAAACAGCTTCTAAGAAGTTAGGTGTGCTGTGGCGTCTGCGTCCTTTTTTTCTCCCTCCCAATTGCTTGCTCTCTACAGGGGCTTTATCCGCCCATGTATGGAGTATGTCTCCCATGTTTGGGGAGGATCCACTCATACAGCTCTCCTAAACAGGGTTGAGTCAAAAGCTTTTCGTCTCATCAACTCTTCTCCTCTGACTGACTGTCTTCAATCCTTAAATCACCGCCGCAATGTTGCTTCTCTTGCTCTCTTCTACCGTTATTTTCATGCTCACTGCTCTTCTGAACTTGCTAACTGCATGCCTCCCCCACTCCCGCGGCCTCGCTGCACAAGACTTTCTACTAATTATCATCCCTATTCTGTCCATCTTCCTAATGCAGGAGTTAATCAGTATCTTTACTCTTTCATCTCTTTCACTCGTAAACTCTGGAACTCTCTTCCTGTTTCTATTTTTCCACTTTCCTATGACATAAATCTTTTCAAAAGGAGAGTAACAAGACACCTCCCGAACTAAATTGGCCTACCCCTCTGTTTTTATTTTATTCTCTTACTGTCTTCTTTATAGGGACTGGCAACTAAGCGGGCTTTGTGTTACCCATTTTTGTTGTGCCGTTGGCCAGTTCCTTGTAATGTAAAAAAAAAAAAAAAAAATAGTAAAATTATAGATACTTTTTCCTCCAATGATGCCCCATTTGTTGCTAGTGTTTTGATACCTTTGTTGATCGTTTGTACACATCTCTCTGCAAGTCCGTTGCTAGCGGGATGGTATGGTGCCACTCTAATGTGTATGAACCCCTGTCTGCTTACAGACGACTCCATCTCCTCCCCTATGAAATTGGGCCCGTTATCAGTGCATTGTGAGAGTGGAATGCCGTAACTTGCAATTTTTGTTCAGCTCGACAATGGTTTGAGCAGCAATGGTTGATTTCATGGGTGCAACTTTAATTCACTTCAAATAACTATCAACCACTATGAGTAACATCCTTCCGTCTACGGGTCCCTCAAAATTCGCGTGAAATTTCTGCCAAGGACCCTTTTTTCTCTCCCACAAGTGTATAGTTTTTCATAGAGGCAAATGTCGTTTTTCTACACAATTGTCACAAGTCTTCGCTACCATTTCCAGCTCCTGGTTCATTCCCGGCGACCATACACATCGCCTGGTAAATTGCTTCATTTTCACGCAGCCCACATGACCGTCGGGAAGTTCTTGTTTAACTCTATCCCTAAATTTCGGCGGGATAGGTTTTTTTTCTCCATACATCAAGCAATGTTTCTTTCTGTTGATAATTCCTCCGCTTTTTATTTAAATGGTGGCGTGTTTTCTTTTCTCTGCGTGGGCCACTTTCCTATCCTTACCACTGTTAACACCTTGCCCATTACCAGATCCTAACGTGTGGCATTTGCGACTTCTGTTGCTCTCACCGCTGGTCCTTCATCTAAGTACAAAACGTTGCATCTCTTCACCTTGTCTTCCATCTTCTCTGCTGGTCGGACCATATTCCCTCTTAACGGTAGTCTGGACATAACATATGCTGTTCTTATATCTTCTGATCGTCTCAGGTCTACCTCAGTTATACGCCGCCAGTTGTAATGTATATTTTCGCATCCCTGCTGCTGCCAGTGTTGGTTGTTCTTTGTTAGGGCTAAGAATTCTTGAAATGGCCCTGTTGCCTCTCAATAGTATAAACTGTCGGCCGTATAACGGGGAGGCGGTGGCCGAGTGGTTAGCGTCTTGGAGTGGTGAGCTCAATGTCCCGAGTTCGAATCCTGCCGGGGGCAACTCATTCGACCTTCTTTAATGCGGTCGACAGAGCCTGGTATGGGAGCAGAGGGCCCCGAGTTCAAGTCCCACCAAAAATCAACTGTCAAATCCATCGTCGAGTGGCTGAAGAAACCTGCATGCAGCTATACCTGTTCTTTCAACTGTAATTGCGACGGAGGAAACACCAGGTGGCAGCATGAGACTGACTGAGGAACCGAACATCACAGAAAACGGGATCTTCACCTAAAACCACAGGTGTCACTATAAAAATCCAGCCTGCGCCACCAACGGGCGAGAGCAACCGACATCACGACTCTCCAGAATGTGCAGGGCCAACCACCTGAGCCCTCAAAAGAAAAAATTGCCGACAGGTACTATAGGCTCCAATGTAAAAAAAAAAAAAAATTGGTGGACTTTTCTATGACCAAATGAAGCTGCTGCAGCTTTCTTCTCTACGATCGGGAATTTAGTTCCGTTTATGTATGTGTTTTGATGCGGAGGCTACTGGTCTCTCCAACCCATCCGTAACACTTGTATTAATGTTGCTCCTATACCTACTTCACTCGCGTCGGTGACCAGTAAAAGTAAGAATGTTTTACGTACCTCCTTAGTACTCTGTCGCTAGCCATCATTCTCTTTACCTTTTCATTGCTCCTCGCAGGCTGGTGACTACTTTCACGTGTTATCTTCTTACTTTAACAAAAGCATACAGAGGAATCAGTGTTGTAACGCAATAGCTTGATAATATCCCACAGCCACCAACAAGCTCTAAACGCTGTTATAGTGGTGTCACTTAGGGGCGGAAAAAAAAAAAGGCTTCGCTTCACCTTTAGGTAAGGAAGTATTTTGAGGGTCTTATCCTAAGCATTTGTGCCGTGAATCCGAAAAATCGTAGTTGGGTCACACTCGTTAGTCCCCCCCCCCCCCCCCGGTAAGTTTCGCGCAATTTGGCAATTTGGCAAGTTGGCAATAAAATTGGCAAGTACAAATGCAGAATGAGAACCAGGACGTCGTAGAGACCTCGTTTTGGACTCAAATGATAGATTATTAAGAGTGCATAAATGCTTATTGAGTACTCCGTTGTTGTATCTGTTCGGATTACTGATCTATAATGGGGAAATTAGAGATAAGTGGAAAAAAATTGGGAAAAATATAAAAGGGATGAATTTTGGCCTTAAGCCTGAGTTCTTAATAATTTTAAAAAACTAAAATTTAATTAGTAAAAAAAGTAAAATAAACAAACAATTGTTCTTAGGACACATTTAATTAAACGAATTGTGCAAGGGTGGCGTAACAATTATTGCGTAGAAACAGGGTATTTCAACTGAAAAAGGCTTAGGATAAGCCCTCAAAAATACTTCCTTCACTAAGGTGAAGCGAGCCTTTTGTTCCGCCCGAAGGACCCGAGTATTAATCCAGCAGAACACAAAAATTCAAACACGAAAAACGATTCTCCTCCGCGTATTTTTTGGAAAATAACCAATTAGAACACAAAAAAACCATTACTTGCGATAGGAGCGTTCACAAGTTGAAAAAAACGAATATTCTAGTCGTCTACGCCGCGACGTCCTCATGCCCTCTTCCTCAGTCTTGATGCACATCTGGGGAGCAATCGCCCAAAGCTCCGAACAAGAGTCTGCAGGCGTTGAAGCGGCAGCGATGTGGGAGAAGTTCTCTTCATCGCACTGCATTCCCATCATGATACTTTGCGGGGCGGGAGGCAGGGTGGAAGGGATAGGCGCCAGGTTGGTCCGTTAGTCGTACCTTGGTCGGGTCCGGGAGAGAGTCACCAACTCCTTCTTCACAGCCCCCTCCCAGAAGACGGCCTGTAGATGGGCTCGCATAATGTGCTGGGTGGGTGCGTTGGACTGCGGAGGGGGCCAGTGCTGCTCCACCTTCTCTCTTCTGAAGTGCCCGTCCACCCCCTGCGGCAGAGGAGCAAGGTATATCGTAAATTCTGCTTCACGAATCGGACACAGCACGTCAGGCTCTCTTGCGTCAGCGGACCAGGGCTCGAGAGTGTGACCACCAAAGCGTCGAGGGTTGCCTTTGGTCGGCCGCCTGGAAACACAGGCCAAGCTTGCAAACTGCCTTTCCTGAAGAGGGCGCAAGTGGTGTCGCAACCAAGTCAGGAGCATGGAAGGACGTGATCACACCGCGTGAGAGCCCGTCATCGTGGATGAGCTGAACGTTGAAAGTCGTCTTGCAAAGCGGAGGCAACGTGTTGGGAGGGTATCTTGGGGGAAGTGTCGGAGGAGGAGGACGGAGGACGTCAGTTGTCCGGAGAAACTACGGTTGCCTCCCATCTTTGTCGAGCATGGAGAGAGATATATCATTTAGTGTCCGCTTCATCTTGTTCTGAAGCGACTTGGCTGCCGTCCGGTCCAGAATTTGCCACGGCTTTGTCGCGCAACGCACAGCAGACGACGCCGTTAATCCCCATGAATGGTGCTGGATTTTGGGAGGCAATGAGAGGAGGTCATAGCAGGTCTTTTGCTTTTGCGTGGACAAGAGCTTAGCCATGGTAATTCCAGCTTTGATTCCTCGTCGCTGCTTGGATGTCGATATCGTATCCTCCAACTCGGGGCGCGCTGTTCTCTAGTCTGTCTTTGAGGGGACGCGCCGATGTCGTACCTGTCAAAGACAAGGTGTGCAAACTCCCCGTAGCCAACACCAAGTTAGGGCAAACTCTCGTGCAGGGGGACCAACAAGGGTCCTTAAAGTTTGCTTGAGCCGGAAAACGGGGTGCTGCGAAGGATAGCCATCCCGTCGAGGACCAGCACGCGAGAGGATGAAGGGGTTTGCGAGCCGTGGAGACCGCGCGTTCATTTTCCAGAACCTGAGAAGGGCACTTTTTGTCGGACCCGCGGGTGGCCTTGGGTCGTCAAGGAAGGGAAGAGGGAACAGGGAGAGACTCTTAGTGGAGATGATGGTGCGAAGGCCAGAATGCTGTCGAGTTGGTAGGGGCGAGCAGCAAGGCGCCGAGTGGGGGGGGGGAAGTCGAGGCTCCCGGACATCACTGCTTCCCTCGATTGAAACTTTGGCTTTCTTGCCCAGCGTTTTGATGTATTGGTAGGCTGACGATGCAGGACCTACCATGGACTTTGCTGCGCAGTCCTGACCTTCCCGCTTCGTACTTCAAGAAGCAGCTTCATTGCCAGTCTCCTCGATTCTTGTCAGTGCGCCACAATCGTATTGGAACAACCTTGCGGGAAAGGACGGTTGGTAGAGGGTTGGGCTTTCTCGCGAGTGAAGGGGTTATGCTGGCGAAGAAGACCGCAACCTCTTTGGTCATCTCGTGTGTCTTCTTAGTGACCGCTGGGCTGTTTGTGTGCTTTGATGCCGTAGCAGAACTTCCGAATGATTTGCATGATTGCCAAGAGTTCGTCTGGATCAAAGAAGAACGTGGTCATCGCCGAGATTTTCGTTGATCCCTTGAAAGCCACCGTCACCTTCAGAGTATCCGGGTTCACCTGTTCAAGGCATGGTCGCAGCCAAGGACTGAAAGGTACCAACGACCTTACGGACGAACCAGTGGTTCTCCAAGTACGTCCCGCTCTTGGATTCTTGAAGCGGCGGTTCGCATCATGGCCACGTAAACCGGGACGAACCGTGGCGTAGGAGCTTCGATTCATGGCGAAGAAGAACGGTCCGAAACTCCTCAACGTCTTCAGTAATTTCTAAAATATAAGGCCCAATGAAATTTTACATTATTTGAGAAATTTCAGTACCGTATGTCATCAAAATAGACCATTGAGGGGACAGTCCCAGAGAAAAGTTACCTTTTCATTAATCAGACGGTAGTGCGTTATGAGAACAGATACAGGCCAGGAAAAACTTTCATGACGTTTGATGTGAAATTAAGGCCAAAATTATTCTTTTATATTTTTTCCATTTTTTTTTCCACTTATCTCTCTAATTTCCATTAAGTTCAGTAATGCGAACAGATAACCACCACGAGTACTTAAATAACATTTTATGCCACTCTTAATAAGCGTAAATTGAGTCACAAAAACGAGGTCTCTACGACGTCTGGTTATCATTCTGCAATTTGTAATTGCAAGTTTATGGCCAAATTGCCAATTGCAAATTGCGCGAAAAATTTTTACCGATAACGAGTGGACCCCAACTACGATTTTCGGATTCAGATGCGGCACAAAATGGCTTAGGATAAGACCCTCAAATACTTCCTTCACCTAATGGAAGCGAATGCCCTAAGTGACCGCGTACTATTATGTCAGTTGGCGAGATCAGTGTTTTGGAATGTTTCACTTTTCTCCAGTAATGGGTTTTATAATATATTACTGCAATAATTGTCCAAACCAGACAAGCTCATTTCCAGTAGGTAAAATGGCCCTTTAAACTTTTTAGCTGGATTACCTTGATGTGAACAAAAAAAAAAAAAAAAAAGGTAAAAAAAAGGCCTTCGGATGAACCCAACCAAGAAAAAAAAAAAGACCGAGTCAAAAAAGAAAAAGGCTGTAATGTAAAAAAAAAATAAAGGCTTCAATAGAAAAAAGCTTCAAATGTTAAAAGAAAAAGCTTCAATGGAATGAAAAAGATGAGATGATAATGAGATAATGTTTTCGATGAAAAAAAAAAAGAAAAAAAAAAAGAGCGATGTACAAAAAAAGAACAAAAAGGCTTCAGTTAAAAAAAAAAAAGGCTTCATTGAAAAAGCTTCAATTTAAAAAAAGGATTCAATTTGTGTAAAATAAAAGGCTTCAATAAAAAAAAAAAGCTTCAATGTAAAAAAAAGACTTCAATGAAAAAAAAAAAGCACAGTTTCACTGTAAAAAAAAATAAAAAAAAAAATAAAAAATAATAATAATAATAATAATAATAATAATAATAATAATAATATATAATAATAATAATAATAATAATAATAATAATAATAATAATAATAATATACTACTACTACTACTACTACTACCTGAAATATGACACTTTTGCTCCTCTTTCACCCATAAATTAGAACGTTACGACATGAAAACGATAAAATTACATGTAAATATTATAATTTTTGAGTTTTTTTTGTCATCCCAGTGAAGCCAGGCAAGACGCTTAGTAATTCCCTCTTGTAGCTTAGCCTCGGCACTGTGCAGGCTTAGTTGTGACAGACTGATAGAAGTGTTTAAGTGGATCAAGGGATTTAATAAAGGCGAGGTAGGAAAAGTTCTCAAAGGCTAGTAACAGGGTAGAACAAGAAGTCACGGATTCAAGCTGGAAAAGCGTTGATTTAAAAGGAAATAGGGCGAAACTGGTTCACAAATAGGGTGGTGAATGATTGGCATGGACTCAGTAGACAGGTAGTTAGTGCGGAGTCATTAGGGAGCTTTAAAGGAGGCTGGACAGTGTTATGGATGGGGATGAAAGGTGATGTAGGTAGTGTTAGGTGACAGGAACTACCACGTGTAGGTTTCACGGCCTCTTGTAGCTTCCTTATGTTACTATGTTACTATTGTGCAACAAATCCTGGAAAGCTCTAGCTGAGGGAAATTTGTCTGAAGGCCGGATGAAGATGTTCTTAGAGCCTTCAATATTACTGGAGCGAAGATTTCGTTCACTGTCTTTGATGGTAAAGGGCAAGTCATAGCGGTCATTCACCAACACAATCTTTGAAGCATTTTTGTGGCAGGACATTATTATGGACAACATCTTGGAAGCATAATCCCGCCATGTGAAGCTAGTACCATCTGATTGTTCACGGTCCTCAAATGATGGGGTTGACAGACGCCATATGAATCCCATATCAACTATAGCAATGTACTCCTTGGAATCCAAGGTCTCCATATATAATTTATCCACCAATTTGGACTTTTGGGTCTTTCTCATTGTCCCGTTAACGTTGTATATGGGCAAACATTCATCTGTCACTCGATATTCCATCACGTTAATGAGGTTAAACTTGTCGTCGTGTGCTTCTGCTAGTGCTATGATGGGCGCCATTGCCTTGTTCTCCATGGCCTCTGATTTGGTAACCTTGTCAGTATTGTCACTTATGACAGGTGGTGGATTACTGAAGTTCCGTCGTGAGTTTCTGTGCACTGTAGAGTAAAATGGTATATTGTCGCTCAACATGCGGTCATTGCAGAATATCCTGAACAGATCTTCACCATCGTGATGAGCAGACTCGAAGTCATTAACAAGTGCAGTAGAAGCCAGAACACCAGATTGAAGAGATCTCAGATTAGGATTGTCTGTGTTGAATGGGTCACAGGAAAATTCAGTGATGCAGCTATCAATATCCTGTACCGCCTGCTCATCCAGCTTCAAACGTGTTTTTGTGTTTTCACTGTGTTGCTGTGTTGACAGGGTATTCTGTGCCATGGTATGTAGAGATGATCTGACTTGGTTGACGGAGTTAACATTTCTTGAATCAGTGAGCAACATCTTCTCATTTTTTAGGATTTTAAGCCAACCAGCTTTCATCTTCGATCCTTTGTTCATGGTCATCTCTATCCACAGATCAAGGGGTAAACAAGACATAGAGTAAGGTTTACCAGTGACCGACTGGGAAAGCAAACCATCCCTCATGTAGGCTGTTCTCTCCTCAGGAAGATTGCTCAGCTCCAGCCAGTACTCCACCATCCACCTTCCATACTTGCTGTTGTCATAGATCTGCGTCCAGGGCAACATCAAACGTAGAGATGCTTTGAATTCTTCCCAGTTCTGAGTTCTTAGGGCATGCAAGTTCATCATCAGAATCTCAGTCATCTCAAGAAAAGACATCCAGTATTTCGCCATTGGAGTACCTGAATCCTTTCAAACTCTTCTGCAACGATAGTTATGATGTTTGGGTTTGATTCTAGTAAGGCATAGCTCTGTTCACATTCTTGGAAGGATGATGATGGGTCTCTCAAAATCACCAGTTGACATTTGACATCTTCAGGCACAGAAACACCATAGCACAGGCTGTATAATATGAGTCTTCGCATGAGTGCTTCATACATCAAGCGCAGACATCGAATGCTTCTCTTGTAGTGTTTGCCTCTTAATGCCTGGTCAACAGAACCTTCTGCGATATATTTTAATAAATTTAACTGTAAATCAATGAGTAAATATGCTTGATACGATTATTGACGATTATTGACATTTTTCGTGTTCATTTTTTAATAAAATATTCAATTCCAATGACTTTTTGTCCACAAATCCACTCTATGATGTCTTTATTGCTTTCCTTGACCTAAAAAACATACATTTAGACACCCAAGAACATATTAATAGCTATTAAATGAGTGAAGATATGACAAATCTAGTTTTCACGGCGGCCATCTTAGATTTTGCCCCCTGGCGGAGTTAGCCCGCACTTTTGCGAGGGACATGGGGGCTTATTTTGTTCAGTATCCTCAAGTCATTTAAAAACCACCTACAAACCTTGATCAGGAGAAATTGGTTACGGGCTCAATGATAGGGTCCTCTACTACATATTATGCAAAGAAAAAATGGGTCTGGACGATTACTTTAATCATTATCATTATTATCATTATTGCTATTGCTATTATCATTTTCATTACCATTGTCATTAATAAATCATTATTAATATTATCATAATCATTATCAGTTATTATTGTTATTATCATTATTATTATTGTTTTCTCTATAATTATCCTAATCGGTCTAATTATCATTATTCTTATTATTGATATTATTATTATTATTATCATTATTAGCATTTTTATTATAATATTTTTTATTAATATTTTTATTATATTATAATATTATCATTATCATGATCATCAGTATTAATATTACCATTATCATTACTATTGTTATTTTTATTATTATTATTAGTATTATCATCATTACTATCACTGTTACCACTACATTTTCATTATTACTATATCACGGATACACAGAAAGAAAGACACACACACACGGTGGTCAACCGCGACCAGATGGTCAAGTGGATAGCGTGCTGGTCTGCCATTCTGTGGTAGCCGGTTCGAATCCTCACTGCTCCCGGGGATTTTTCACTGACAAATTCGGGCGGTTACTGTCCCCCTTGAGCAAGGGGACGGGGGGGGTGTACCGTGTAGTGTGTGAGGTCCCAGAATTACTAAAGAATCGGTAATAATGAGCTCCAAGCTCGCACCGGTAGGATGAAAGTGGCGATCGCGAGCCATCTCTCGTGGACAAGACCATGGGTGAATAACACACACAAGGAATGGATAATAGACAGATACAAACAAGAAGGCGAAGAGTGTTGATATGGATTACGTATTTGGTTTTTTACAATGACTTGCTTATCTGACACCTGGGGTCCAACCTCTCCTATAACTATCTAACTGCAGTTCATAGAGCGTTGCACTGGTGTGGGATGACCTGTCGTTATCTCTCTCTCTCTCTCTCTCTCTCTCTCTCCTCTCTCTCTCTCTCATCTCTCTCTCTCTCTCTCTCTCTCTCTCTCTCTCTCTCTTTCTTTTTTATCACACCTGTCTCTCTAATAAACCAACTTTTGCTTGTTGTTGTTTGCTGGAAGTCATTTAAAAGACATGTGATAATTTCAGCGCGTTTCTTATTTTCTAAGTATAAGTTTCCTAAAAGCAGATATCTGCTAACGGAGCGTCGACAACAATATATGCTTGCGCAATGAGCGGTGTGTGGCAGCAAGATTTTTCATAGATTCAGTCACTGCATCACACGAGTCTTGGCAAGGTGAAAGGCATCAGTGGTTGGTGCGAGGCCGGGCCAGCTGGACTAGTGGACGCGGTCAGTGATTTGTTTACATATCATAAATAATTTGGTACCTCAGAGTGGGTTATAAAGTTGATGTCTATAAGGACAGTGTGAGTATTTGGGTTGGTCTATTAGCGGGGCGAAGCAACGGGGCAAGTCAGTGTACCTATAGCGCTATGAAATTATCTATGACTTTGAAGTAGTGGTATGCATATAGTAGTAGTAGTAGTAGTAGTAGTTAGTAGTAGTAGTAATAATAATGATAATGATACATGCCATAGTAGTTGTAGTTGTAGTAGTAGTAGTAGTAATAGTAGTGTTAGTGGAAGCAGTAGTAGTAGTAGTCGTAGTAGTAGTGGTAGTAGTAGAAATAATAGTAGTGATAGATGTTATAGAAGTAGAAGTAGTAGTAGAAGTGGTAAAAATAATAATAGTAGTAGTACAACACAGTAGCAGTAGTACAACACAGTAATAGTAGTAATAGTAGTTGCGCAATGAGTGTTATCTAATCATGGCCGTCAATACTAAATAAAGGGACAAAAAATGCATTGTCATTACCCTCTGCCCCTTCATGTTAACCCCTTCCTCCCCCTAGATAAACTTGATGGTTGCTAGGCGGTATATAGTGACACGCGTATAGGTATTTTTCGCCCACACCAGCACAATATAGTCTCTCTACTCTTATAGTCTACTACTCTCTCTACTCCTTCCATCCAAAACTAGTACCTTCCAATGGCACCATCCTGTTTCCTTAAAGTATTTCCTATTGTTACTTTCCACTTTCTTTACGCCATATTCCTGTGCCCACACACTGCTCGCCCTTTCTTGTTCGTTTGTTTTCCGTGTCATTTTTTTTCCATTTCACTCCCTTTCATCCCTGTTCCTTCCTCATAGATCTTAAAGTAATCGTCCAGACCATTTCATCATTCCTGACCTTATATAGTTGAAATGTATCCATTATCGAGTATATCAACAATATGGTGTCACCTTTTGCATCCAGTCAGCCGTTTTTAAATCATCCTTTTTTTTTTTTTTTGCCTTCCTATTGCTTTCTCTGAAGAGAGAAGCACGGGCTAAATAGAAAGCCCGTCAGAGTGTTCGGTATTTATAAATGTTAACGGGGGGGAGGGTAGGAGGAAACAAGGGCAGCGAGCGCAGGTAAAGGTGAGGAGGCAACGACAAGTGCGAAATGTTTTTTTTTTTTTTTTTTTTTTTTTTTAAACACGAAGAATTTTGGGTGTTTCTGATAGGTTTTTTTTTACGATATGGTATACACATGCATCCTTTATATGTAGTATTCTCTATATATGTAGTCATCCTTTATAAGAACATAAAAACATAAGAAAATAAGGAAGCTACAAGAGGCCGTGAGACCTACACGTGGTAATTGCTGTTACTTAACACTACCTACATAAGGGGAGGTATAAGGGGAGAACCATACACAAATAGGTATGATACGTGCAAGCAATGTCTTGATCCATAAGGAAAATCAGTGACGGTGAAGAATGCGCTTCCTAAATACTCGCTACGAATGGTTTTTTATATTTTAAATGTAACTCATCTATGTAGAATTTTGCTTAATAATGGCTTTCTCTTTCAGCCTGTATATCATGCCACGTGACACAACTTCCAGAAAATAGTACCATTTATATCATTACTCAGACAAATTCCGGCTATGTTTGTAAGGACGACATTGTAAATGAATAACCTTCCTAATAGGGGGCCAAGGTGAAGGCTGTGAAGGACGTGGATAAGAATATAATTACATCACATCACCGGCGACTACTGATAGGCTACGTAAGCATCAACTGTTGCCATGGCGTACTGTATGTACGTACATCGGATAACAAATAGCTGATGCATCGTGCACAGAATCAAACAACGAGGTAATGCGAAGGACTGTGAACGCCACCTTTTTGTTATTCAGGTCGTTTATTTCCACATATGATTTGTTTTCTATACTCTCGCATTACATTTTGTAACAGTAATGATGATGATGATGATAATAATAATAATAATAATAATAATAATAATAATAATAATAATAATAATAATAATAATAATAATAATAATAAAAGTAATAATAACAATAGTGATGATGTTGATAACAGTAACATTGTCAATGACAATGATAATTGTAATTATAATGATGACAATAATGATAAAAGAAGAAGAAAAGTAAATAATTAAGTTAATCAAACATAGCCTAGATAAGATACACAAATTCCAAGTCATGATGAAATATCAGAACATACCTGAATATTACCTAACAAAATATCTCTGCTCATAAAATACCCGATTGAAAACAAAACAAATAAACATTCAACTATTCATGCCACATCAATACAAAATGTCGATTGAAAAACGTCTGACGACCTTTAGAAATGCCAAGAGGACACAGGAGCATGGAATCAAACACTGATATTGAAGAGGATTTTGGCTCCACAGTGGGATCGAGCCCCTTGACATCTTCCCTCTGTCTCCCCGACTCTCCCGTGACATTAATAACCGTGAAAATGTGTGGTGG
Organism: Chionoecetes opilio; assembly: GCA_016584305.1. NCBI lineage: Eukaryota > Metazoa > Arthropoda > Malacostraca > Decapoda > Majidae > Chionoecetes > Chionoecetes opilio. The sequence goes on along the minus strand of JACEEZ010006956.1, from coordinate 31,576 downwards.
GGGGGGGGGGGGCCTTGGTCGGGCTTCGGTTCAATTATATGTTTTTGTATTCGAGTCGATGTGCAATACTCAAAGAAATGCAACGAATTCAAGTACTTTTGCAAGGAGTGGATGGAACGATTATAAAATGTCTTCGCGACGGCGCATCAGTTGGGGTTAAATTCAAGTTTAAGTAGTCGAGCTATTCTGAGATGCGGCTTTACAACATGATACAAACAATGCTATAAAAATGGTACAGAAATAAGAATAAGGTGAATGGAATGTCTACCTGCCTCGAGAGCTCTTTATGCCAGAAATGGTAAATGAATGATAAAATTAGGATAGATGTGTGCCTGCCGTGTGCTGGAGTAAATAAAGACTTCTTTGGGCGACAGGTATGGCACATCCTGGCTCAGGAGTGAAGGTGGCGGTGATCGGGGCGGGCGTGGTCGGGCTCACCACCGCCACCCTGCTGCAGGAGGTGCTGCCGGGAGCTTCAATTACCATCATTGCTGACAAGTTTGGCCAAGAAACCACGAGTGACGGAGCTGCTGGCATTTTCCGTCCAGGCCTTCAGTTCCGCGGGGAGACCGCGGAGCAGACAAGGTGAGGCATGTGCTCGGGTGGGAAAGGACGTGAAGGGATTGAGTACCTTTGAGTGTGTGTCTCCTGGCCTTCACTTATCTCTGTGTGAATAAAGATGTGGCGTGTGTCAATATGTGTTCCTGTTATGTGTGTGTCACGCTATTCATTATGTTACGATGTCCATCTTTTGTACCGCATATATTTGTGTGAGTGATAAGTCTAGGGTTAGTGCAATGGTAATAATAGTAATAAAAACACACAATACACGCGATGAATTTGCTATGGATATCATGAGTGAATGGAAAAGCTATGAGGATGCTGAATGCAGTCATGTGTTGGCATACGTTCATTGTATTGTCTGAAATTTACAGAAAGTGGCTGTCGGACTCCTATGATTACTACAAGAGAATCGCTGAATCGGAGGACGCGGGCGAGGCCGGAGTGAAGAAAATCTCAGGTTATCGTTTCTCCAATGATTACCCGAAGATTGTTTGGGTACGAAAATACCGCCAAAACACCTTCAAAATATCCTAATATTTTTCGTTCATCAACATTTATAGCACGATAATTTACTATTTATCTACCTACCGCTATAGTAACCTTGTAAACTTTCCACTTTCAAAGATCGCTTTACCCATCCCTTCCTTCCCTTTCTCTCATCTGAATACCTCGCTAAACCCCTCTCTTTCATCTTCCCTCAGAACGTCTTACTCAAACCCATCCTGGATGAGTACCGACCCTGCACTGAGGAGGAGCTGAAGATACATGGCTACAAATACGGCACCTTCATGAACACCCTGCTGACTGAGTGTCGTTCTTACCTGCCTTACCTCACTCGCAAGTATGTACAGTATACGTATGAGGAAGTAAAGGATAATGGAGGGGAGGATAGTGTTCAGTTAGCGGCTTCTGGTTGTGAACTGAAGAGGCTTTGTGTTGATTACTGGGTGAAACGTAAAGGTATGAATGTAGCTATGAGTGGAAGATAAAACGTACGTAATAATCAGACTTTCCATAACTCTCCCGCTGAACAAAATACAACTTATCTACAAAAATACACAGTCCCCATAAAACACACCAATAGTTCTTCTAAAACTCACTTCCTCCTGCCAGCTTCTCTTCCCACACCCTTAACCCCTTGAGACCCAGAACGTAATTTCCATTGTATTTTGGGGAACCATTAGACTATTTTTTTGTGAATCTAAGCAATATTGTATAGATATGACCTGTTTAGTATCCTTGTCGACTAACTAGTTTGGTATATTCAGTTACTTTTCGTAATTTTATGGCTCAACAACATACCATTTTGTATAGCAAAGGAAAGATCTGGGCGTGAAGGGGTTAATTAAAGATGCCACACATTGTTTCATAAAAGCACACAACCTCCATGAACGTTTCTTCCCATAAAAGCCCACGTTTCCAAAGACATCCTTGCCTCACACCCCTCCCATAATCCCCCTTCCAGGTTCACGGGGCGCGGCGGCAGGCTGGTTCGGCGTCACCTGGAGGGCCTGGAGGAGCTAGCGGGGCACTACGACATCGTGTGTAACTGTCCGGGTTTGGGCGCTAAGGAGATCTGCCCTGACATCACCATGACCCCCATCAGAGGTCAAGTGTACAAGGTCAGAGGAGCATTATCGTCACTAAGGGCTTGACGTGTGTGTGTGTGTGTGTGTGTGAAAAGAGAGAGAGAGAGAGAGAGAGAGAGAGAGAGAGAGAGAGAGAGAGAGAGAGAGAGAGAGAGAGAGAGAGAGAGAGAGAGAGAGAGAGAGAGAGAGAGAGAGAGAGAGAGAGAGAACTGGGATGCAATGAAGGCAACACTTAACAACATTGTGTGGTCTGACGTGCTTACAGGTGACGTTGACACACAAGTGAAGAACTTCACAGAAATCCTGATGTCCCACCAAAGAAGATTTGTGCCCTGCCAGACATACAAGTCTAAAACGGGAGACCAGCCCTGGTTTGGCTTTCAATGCAGGAAAGCAGCAGACAATAAGAGCAAGGCCTGGCTGCGATATAAGTCCCACCCCACAAGAAGACATAAACACCAGCACAAAATGGCCTGTGAAAATATGAAAAGAGTCCAGAAAGAGGCGATCAACAACTGGAGGGATCACCTCAAGCGAAAGCTAACAGGCCAGTCAGTGGGCACTAAGGATTGGTGGAGCAGCATCAAACAACAACAGGGCTTCTCTCGTGACGACAGCATCCCACCGTTGACAGCACCTGATGGCTCTGTTGGCACAAGTCACCGGGGTAAAGCTCAGGTGTTGGCTGCCCACTTCCTTCAAGATGACAGTTCCTGACCCAGAACGTGAACCTCCTACAGTTCCGGTTCTAAACCAAGGCCCCCTAGGAACATCACCATTACCACGGAGGGGGTGTTGCAACAACTTCAACATTGATCCCAAGAAAGCGCTGGGACCGTATAGTATCAGCCCTCACCTGCTTAAAAGATGTGCCTCACAACTGCTGTGGCCCCCTATGTCGGAATCCCTTCATCTCAGCAGTGCCATGAGTGGAAAGTGGCGAGAGTCTGTGCACCCACAAAAAGAAGAGCAGAGGCGATCCTCAGAACTACGCCCCATTTCCCTCTTTCCGTTGTTGGAAAGTTCTTAATCCATCATTGCCTCCAAAATCACTACATTTTTTGACGCTCACCGCTTGCTAAATTCGCGGCAATTCGGCTTCCGACAGGGGAGATCTGCAGCAGACCTTCTTCTCCTGCACTCAGCAGCCTGGAACCACTCCCTAGTTTCGGGGCGAAGACACCTTCGTCGTCGCCCTTGACGTCGCTGGTGCCTTTGATAGGGTGTGGCATCAGGGCATCACTACCAAGCTGAGAAGCCTGGGGATCTGCGGGACCTGTTACACCTCCTGCAAGATACCTCCATGAAAGAACTCTGCGCGTGGTGGTGAATGGTCACACCTCCTCTGAAAATGCTATCAAAGCCAGTGTCCCTCAAGGAAGTTGTACTCGGCCATTACTATGGAACGTTTACTCAACGACATCCTGCAGTTTGATTCTGGGGGCAAGAGCGTACGCAGACGACTGTACTCTCACATTCACTGTGAGAGGAGTGACCGCCACAACACAGTCATTCGTATCAACCAGGCACTGCAGAGCATCGCCTCCTGGGGCAAGAGATGGCAAGTCACCTTTGTACCAGACAAGACCCAAGCCGTCCTCATCTCCCGCAGGCAAGATGCAGTCAACTGGGACCAACACGCCATTCTCCTGGAAGGCAGAAAAATACACCTCCAGGAGTCAGTCAACATTCTAGGGGTGGAGTTCGACTCTGGCCTCACATACACCAGCCACGTCAAGAAGGTCGCCAAGGATGCTGCCTGGAAACTGAGCTGCATCCGACGCGTCGCGCACCTCCTGGACGCTCAGGGAGTCGGCACACTCTACAAGTCACAAGTCCGCTCCCTGATGGAATACTCGCCCCTCGTATGGTCCTCCTGCCCCCCGTCATACCTCCGCCTCCTTGACCGGGTTCAAGCCAGAGCCCAGCGGCTGGCCCGGCTGAAAGCCCCTGAGGCTGCTGCATAGATCATTCAACCTCTCCAGCAGCGGCGTGACGTGGCAGGCATGTGCGTCATGTACAAGGCTCACAGGATGCAGCTCCTACAACTAGCAGAGCTGCGCCTCAACCCACGGACCAGGCCCTCCCATTCTACTCGTGCGGCCCACAACATCGACCATCAAGTGACTGTGCCCTTCGCGAGGACGGAACATTACCTCCGCTCCTTCCTACCCCGCTATGGTCGACTATGGAACACCTTGGTGCGCCAGACCGACCTGCACCTCACCACTTCCATGCACGCCTTCAAATTGGGCGTAAATGGCTGGCTGCAAGCGGAAAATAACGCAATAAAACATGCAATAAAAATCATTACTAAACATTTGTATAATAAGATTATGTTTTATATTAGTATAATTTATATATATTATATATATATATAATATTTTTATATATATCTATTATATATATATATATATTATATATTATATAGTATATATATATAGTATATGTGTTGTATTATATATATTATATATATTTTATATTATTCATATAATATATATGTAGAGTATTGTTATATACAGTAAGTATTACTTTCCATATTATTTGTTAATTATGTATAGTTTAATAAAATATAATATGTAAGAATTGCTAGTAACTTTCACATAATTTGTAATTAATTATAATTAAAAAAGAAAAAATAGAAAAGAAAAGGGGAGAGGATAGAAAGATGTCGTTCTGTAGAATTAAGATTGCAGTTATATAAATTGTCATCCGTCCATGTGGGTCATAAAATGTTATGTTTTTGCGTTATAATTTGTCATGTTGTGTGGGGGGTGTGTGTGTGTGTTGTGTGTGGTGATGCTGTTGTGTGTGTGGTGTGTGTGTGGGTGCGTGCGGTGTGTGTGCGTGTGCGTGTGCGTGTGCGTGCGTGTGTGTGTGTGTGTGTGTGCGTGTGTGTGGTGTGTGTGTTTGGTTTGTTGCCTTAGGATCCTGTCCATACTCGTTCATCACTTTTAATTCATTTTCATGCAAAAAATATATATTACTATACCACAAAGCCCCCAAAAAACCTCTTACCAGCTACATGTACTGATAGAAGAAGACAGTAGAAGAAGACAGTAGAAGAAGAAAGGGAGAATGAGCCAGAAGGAATAGTACCTACAAACTTATATCACACTCCTTAACACTGTCTTCCACTGGTGATTAGGTGAGAGCTCCATGGATCAAGAACTTTTATTACGTGGACAACGACACGTACATCATCCCGGGTACCGAGGCGATCACGCTGGGAGGCACCAGGAGCTTCGACAGCTACAACAGCGAGGTGGACAAATATGACTCACAGTCGATATGGGAGCGATGTTTGAAGGCGGTTCCCTCCCTCAAGGACGCCGAGGTGAGCACACATGGTTGAGTCATTTATGTGGTGCTCAATATAATTAGTTGGTAATGAGATTGAATTAATAAGTGCACGATTTTTATACCGTAAGCATTTCGACGGTGGATTTACTTTCTGTAACTCTTTTATGAGGTTATCAAGAGGGTGAGCATGGGTTTTAGTTATGGTAGCTAGCGTCTTGTTATATGATATAATGTTATGTTATGTGATGTGGTGATGCGTGGTGTGGTAAGGTGTGTTGTGGTGTGGTGTGGCGTGGAGTTGTGTGGTGTTGCGTGGGTTGAGGTGTGGCGAGATGTATGTTCGAAAGGTGTGTTGCAAGAGAGAAATTATCAAGTGGGAAGAAGCTTATCACAACTCAAATTGGTTAATTTAAAGTTGCGATAACCTCAATTCCTCACACTTGTTACCGTAGATAACAGTATAGTCGCCAGCTGCAATAATGTCGCCAGGCGGCATATATTACGAATTATAGCATCACTACTGATTTGTATGTGCCACTGAAGATGATACACAGTAGTTTATATCATAACTGTATAATCTACCCTGTTTCAGCGTTGTTTTATGCTTTGTATCTGCAGGTATATACGGTTTCAAATTTCACTACTCGTTTTTTTTTCGGGCGACGACGACGGCCGGAGGACAGTCAGTAAATAAACACTAATTGGCGACCTTATTGTTGGTCGGCACTCTGGTGATATTTTTGTAATTTGTTCATTTATAGCCATAATATGATACAGATGAAGACAGAAAATGACACAGAGTCTCCAGATAGCCCCTTCTAACTTTCCTGAAATCATGGATGTAGAAATGTAAATATTAACACCACCAGGCGTATGTAAACTGAAAAAAAGTTGTCCTGGCGACTGTAGTGTTATCTACGGTAAGACTTACGTCATATGATATTGAAGTGCCTTTCGTAATGATGTTGGTGCACAGCTGAGGAATATTGCGTAATCGAAAATATAAAGTTGATCAACGAATACTAAGTCGAAGGAGGAAAATATAAAATACATCAACGACATTGGACGAAAATCATTACGTTATAAAATATGGATAGATTATGGATCGTGTCACCCTCACCACTAGTAACAGTGCCAATAACAACAACAACAATAGCAACAACAACATTGTACCATTGTATCGACAGATTCTGCGGGAGTGGGTCGGGTGGCGCCCTTATCGTCCCCATGTCAGGGTGGAAAAGGAGACCATGACTTTCCCCGGTGGCAAAACCCTCAAGGTAGGTGTGCGGGTGACGGACTGGGATGCGAGGCTGACAAGGCAACTCCATATACTTGTTACTAATCTTATCATTATCATTCTTTGCAGTATATTAGATTATTTTCCTTTTTTTCCTAAGCTTAATATTACTTTCTTTTCGTGACATGCTTTTTTAGGGAAAGTATCGGAGATAGATTCCTACAGTTGGAAAGCACGTATTGATCCCAAACTGTATAACTATCATGTACGGCATTCCTGGTATTCACTTTTTTTTCTCCTTTCGTATTCTACAATGAGTAATGGATAAGCCCCGCCCTCCTGAAACGGGTGTCACCGGCTTTTATCAAACAAGGAAGAAAATATAAACGGAGTTTTGAGACCTATAATGAAAGGTAGACCAGTGTAGTTTGGAGATGAAATAAGACACTATAACGTAATCGAGTGAAACATGGATCGACGTGAAGGGCAACAAAGATCTAGGGACAAACTAATAGAGCACTGCTTGAGAGGTGCTTGGTATGGGCATAGTGTTATTACAAGTACTTATGGGCCCTTCGGACCCATGTATTGATGTTTGTAGTAGTAGTATATATTAGACAACAATGTGAGTGCAAACTCCAATCGTGTTGTTGCTGTCGTTGGTCACTGGTCAAAGTGCCTCGGGGTAGACCACGTTCCGTGTGATTCCACGGGGGGCCAACACTTTGACGGCATCAGCTCAGCACAGCCACAGACTGTGAGCACAGCCAAACCTTGACAGGCTGACGTAGAGTTGTCTGTGCGTGGAGTATATTAGAATATCGACCCCAAGCACACACACACACACAAAAACACACACACACACACACGCACACGCACACGCACACACACACACACACACACACGCGCACGCAAGCACACACATGCACACACATACACATACACACACACACACACACACACACACACACACACACACACACACACCCACACACACATGCATGCATGCATGCACACACACACATGCATACATGCACACACACACACACATAAACTCACACACACGCACACACACACACACGCGCACGCACACACACATGCACACACACACATGCATGCATGCAACTCCGTAGTGTAAGGGTTAGCACGCTCGGCTCACAACCGAGAAGTCCCGGGTTCGATCCCCGGGCGGAGCGAAGACAGACGGGCGGTCTTCTTAAAACCCGAGCCCCTGTCCACCCAGCAGTGAATGGGTACCGGGTGTTAGCCGGGGGTTTGTGACCCGCCTCCCGGGGTGATGGCTTCGGCCAACACTAAGAACTAAGGATGAATGATAAAAATGTTGATATGGAGACGAGGCCATACGAGCGTCGCTCTAGCCCTGTAAAATACAACTAGATGAATACAACTAGATGAATACACAATACACATACACTCAAACAAACGGTAAGTCTATGAGTCTACGGAGTTAGTGACATACGGCAAGACGTAACCGCAGAGTTTCTTCCTGTAATCTAATACGCGTAAAAGTGTTTTAGCCAATGGGACCAAGCCGCTTACCACCTACGATTTATTTGCGATTTTATGAGCCTACTCTCATCAAAATTGAATTTACAGTTTCGGCTACCCAAAACAGACAGACAGACAGACTGACACACGGCTACTCCTATCTATATTAATAAAAGCGAAAGTGTGTCTGTCTGTGTGTGTGTGTGTGTGTGTGTGTGTGGTATAGGTTCCGCCCCCCGTGGTGCAATCCCATCATATGGCACATTTTTGGAACCGGGTTGACCAGGGGAAGGTTTTAAGTCCACTTATGATGTGATCCGATCACGTTGTTTTTTTTTGTTTGTTTTTTAGCAGCCTATTAGCGAGAATTGTGAAAAAAAAGTGGGTTGCGAGAATTGAGGAAACCTTGATGTAGGGTGATGGGTAATGGGTGAGTGAATGGGTGGGGTGATGGGTAATGGGTGATGGGTGAGTGAATGGGTGGGGGGTGATGGGTGATGGGTGAGGGAATAGATGGGGAGTGATAGGTAATGGGTGAGTGAATGGGTGTGTGGTGATGGGTAATGGGTGAGTGAATGGGTGGGGGTGATGGGTAATGGGTGAGTGAATGGGTGGGGGGTGATGGGTTTGAGGGAATAGATGGGGTGATGGGTAATGGGTGAGTGAATGGTGTGTGGTGATGGGTAATGGGTGAGTGAATGGGTGTGTGGTCATGGGTAATGGGTGAGTGAATGGGTGGGGGGTGATGGGTGATGGGTGAGGGAATAGATGGGGAGTGATGGGTAATGGGTGAGTGAATGGGTGGGGGGTGATGGGTAATGGGTGAGTGAATGGGTTTCATGATTTCAGGAAAGCTAGAAGGGGCTATCTGGAGAGTCTGTGTTTGGTGGGCCGAAGGCCCACCAATAGCCCTCCGCAGGAGCTAGCCAAAAAGTCCGCCCGGAGGGCGGCTTTGCGGCTAGGTGAGTGAATGGGTGGGGGGTGATGGGTAATGGGTGAGTGAATGGGTGGGGGGTGATGGGTAATGGGTGAGTGAATGGGTTGGGGGTGATGTGAATGGCTTGGCGTTAATACATGCATTTCTACATCCATGATTTCAGGAAAGCTAGAAGGGGCTATCTGGAGAGTCTGTGTTTGGTGGGCCGAAGGCCCACCAAACACAGGTGGTGGGCCGAAGGCCCACCAATAGCCCTCCGCAGGTGCTAGCCAAAAAGTCCGCCCGGAGGGCGGCTTTGCGGCTAGTAGTATATAAGATCTGCCTTTCCCTACCTCAGGTGGTGCATAACTACGGCCACGGTGGATACGGGGTCATGACCTCCCCTGGTACTTCTATGCAAGCTGTCGGACTGGCGCTGGAGATGCTTCGAGGACAACAGTCAAAGCTATAACATCTTCCTACTACTCTTGCTCTTACTAATATTGTTATTGCTGTTGTTATTATTCCGTGAAATTGCTCCCTCTACTACAATAACAACACCTATTATTACTTCTACTACTTCTACTATTACTACTATCACCACTAGTACTAGTACCACTATAGTCTATTCACTTAAGCTGGATTCTTGAGAGCTGCTCGCTGCCTAGCCGAGTTTGTAAGGACGTCGCTGATTGGCTGATAGACTCGGGCTGGGTGGCGATGGTGGTGGCACTTGCCTCGCCGCAACCCAAAACCCTTGTGTTGCCTCAGAAAAATATGTACCAACTTATTAACTCTAAATGTTACCAACTTATTTTTATTAGACATTTGTCAAGCCTGAAATAGTTACTTCTTCTCCTATCCTTCGTACCCACTCCTTATATATTTACTTCTTCTCCTATCCTGATTACTAACATTAAAAATCTAGCCTACATCTCCTCTACTATATCTCTTCAGCCACTTAAAAAAGAAAGACATGAAGACTAGGAAGAGGTGAAGTGAAGCTGTGAAGAGGACCTCATAACACTTCAGGCTTCAGGGTTGGTCATAGGTCATAACTGTAGCTTCCTTATTCTCTTATGTTCTTCTTATGTTCCGCCACTACACCCAGCCATCCATCACTTACTGGACAACATAAGGCTAAAATAACAACATATAGCTGTACAACATAAGGCATAAAGGGTAACAGTTCAGGTTTAAGAGGTTCCTTCTTTGCACCCAGCCAGCCAGCCACCCACCACTTACTGCAGGTAGTACACGGTGAGGTCAGTGGCCAGAATGGAAGCCTTGAGTATGTTCATGACCCTCAAGTACTGTCCTGAAGGCAAGTTGTTGTTGTGCCCCTGTGTAGGAAAAATATGGGTGAGAGACTTAAGCCTTCAAGTAGCCTTTTTTTTCATTTTAAGATTACTGCTGCATTTTTTCAGTTTTGAAACTTTTCTTTCTCTGAAAAACTTTACAAAAGAGTTTTTGTATATATCTTAGGTAACTACTCATATACGTCTTAAATATAGACAATTATAATAATTTGTAGTATTTTCATTTTCTTTCCATACCTTTTACAGCCCCTTTTGCTTTATCTACAATAATTGAAACATGATCTCGAGTCTTTTATTTCCTATAGTTGTCTGTCATTTGAGTCTCATAGATATCCGTATAAGTGAACCACAACTTTGATAACACCAGAAGCATCATCAAATGGAAGTATCGAGAGCCTACTAGTCTGGAAACGAGGCCAATTTTCACAGCCTTGCCTTGCGTGTGTAGGCTATCGTCAAGTCTTTTTGTTTTCGCATTCAATAACTGCAACTACGTACATGACACTCAACGCTTCAAAACAGTATTTTTTCAGACAGAGTGAAAGGAATGAAGTGTGCATCACATGCCATCTCCAAGAAATGTATAGACTCTAATTTCTGCTGCGCTGTAAGTATAGTGCGCTGCACCTGCCATGGAGATCAATCATTAGCATGTGTTTACTGACCCGCCGTGCTGAAAACCTTGGCACACTTCCAGGGGTAGTGAAGAAAATATGGGAAATAATACACAAACCACTTTCTTTTTTCGCTTGAAATATCGTACAATTTCAACAACTGTTGAAAATAATAGTGTCTGTAATGCAAAATATGACATCTTTATATTATACAACAGTCCCAAAATAGAGTCCTTGCCACCTGTATCTATTTCTTTAAACCAAACCTTTTTAAACCTTTTCTTTTTTGTGAGTGTGTTATTGGTGGCCCAAATATTGTCTATACGTACACTCCCCGCCTTCGCCGGGCGAAAATCCAGTCAGCCCAAACCTCCTGGCGTGTCACTTCCTTTTAAATGCCTTATCGACGGGCGTAGATACTAGAAGGGGAACACACACACACACACACATATATATATACACACACACACATCTGTTGTGTATCTCTGATACTCTGAATGAGAGAGAGAGAGAGAGAGAGAGAGAGAGAGAGAGAGAGAGAGAGAGAGAGAGAGAGAGAGAGAGAGAGTTTTGAGTTTGACTTTTGGTCCTTTGCATGACATGGATTTGGAGCGTTGCTTGCCGCATTAGAACGCAGATTGTGAGAGGGTATTTAGCAAGGTTAACCTTACCAAGACAAAGGTAAGAAACTGACTTCTGACGGGAACCCTACTTGGTTCTCTTCCAGCAGCGCAGTGTATAAGGGAAAGGCAGATTGTGTTACTTTCATCCCTACACATGATATGATGTGTCGATGACAACTGACACACTATCATTATAAGCGCCAGCTGACACAGGGCATACAAGAATGGGCATACAAGAATAGAGGAGGAACAGGAATTCCTCTTTTCTTTTGAGGATGATAGATAGCTATATAGTTCTCGAGTTCAGCTTCTTTTCAGTCATTATGTGTTACTATATATATATATTTTTATTTTTTTCATTTATTTTGGAAAAAATAAATTAACATGGAATTTTGTGTCATGATTGGATATATTATATATTTTGGTGAAGAGAAAATATTTTTATATGTGGAATGCTGAATTCAATGATGTATATAGTTATCTACTGACTATATTATTTTAGCTAAGGTTGTACGATAAAAAAAATAATCTATCTGAAAATACGATCATTTTGGTGGCTCGGTACGATAATGTGGGCTACAAAAGTTCACAACCCTGGGTATGAGCGAGAGCGGCAGAACCTTTCACGACGGCTGCCGGGCCGAGATTGGGGCCATCATTGGGCTGCAGCCGGCTGCTGCTATTTTTTGGGGGCAGTGGCCAGTGCTGAGCCAACAGACACATGAACACGTACCACACGAGTATAGAACTCTGTACGAAACGGTAAAATAAGAAAACGACATATGACGGTAACTAATATATTGTACAAGATATTGTAGTATGACTTAATGATGAACCGTTGGACTCCAGGTGGTTAAGACAATTATTGTTGACAGACAAAATAATTATAAATATATAATTCCAGCTTCCTTATAAATATGACATTGCATTATTGGTCAGCATGTCTCGTAGCCCCAGGTGTAAGGTTTCGTACCCCTGGTGGTACAGGTACCCCAGGTTAAGAACCACTGCTCTAGATAGTGTCCCATCGGCAAGTATCCTAGACCAACATAATCAGGCAAGTGTGTAGATTCAGGAACCGTGTTTAATATAATAGTACAAGGATAAATAGCTGACCACTAAGGAGTTGAAAGAACAAATGTTTATGCGCTACTTTATTTAGCCGTCATTTTCGTATAATTGACATTATTGTTGCAGATTTATGCTAATACGATCCAAAATTATCTCAGGAAGACGATGGTGGCACTAGTTTTTTTTTTCAATGTCAAATGGTGGTGTCGGAAAACTAGTTGGGAATAAGGTTTGATAAGCCAGATAGATGGTCGCCGCGCTAGGCTGCGGGCGTCACTCGTCACAATACAGCTGGATGCGGGACTCGCTCTCTAGGTATATAACTCTGTGGTGAGCTTATATTCACATCATTATGTAGGAACACGCAGAATGTATACTTAATAAAAACAGTGGTGAGAACAAATTTACATATAATGAAAGAGTTAAGGGGAGAGTCCGCCGTGACAATATGAAACAAACATTTTAATATACGAATTTGAGTTATATGGTCTATGGCAACACCCTATCCTTTCGATTTCGAATCCACCTTTCGAATGGTGGAATTTTTTTCAGTCGGACATTTTTTTAAATGCCCATAGCGAGGGGCATTTAGCATTTTGAAACAATTTTCAACATTTTCTCAGAACAAATTGTTAGAATGACAATGAATTATCATATGCTCATGTCACAAGGAAATCGGTCAAAAAATGGCTGAGGAGATGCAATTCAAAATTTCATCAAAAAACCGACAAAAATAGGTTGTTTCATTTTTTCAAATGTTTCCTTTCATCTGATCGGCTTGAAATGTTCATGTGATAACAAGGGTACACATATACACAACATATAAATTATTCATGACCGTAGATGCAATTTAAAATTCACGGCGGACTCTCCCCTTAAATCGACCGTGAGTATCACGGCCGATCGTATATCTACGGCCGAATATATGAGATTACGAAAATACTACTGACTTACAATTTTTTGTTTACATCAACCACTTAGATAGTGGGATTAACAGAGATATCAGCATGTTTGCTGATGATACTAAGATAGGTAGGATTATTAGTCATATAGGCTTGTAAAATGTTTACTCCACGAATGGGGGCAAAGTCTAGAGTGCATAGAAGTATTATTAAGGTGAGGGTATTTAAAAAGTTGACTTTAGCCTGTGCGAGCTTGGACACGTTCCACATCTTTAGTGTGGACGTCTATTTCCTAGTTAGATCACACAGTCTGATATAAACGGTTTGCAGGGAGACTTAAAAGTGTCTCGAGTTAACAGAAAACGCAAGCTGCAAGAAGCCGGCTTCTTGCGGCTTCCTCACCAAAATTCGCCCCAAGAGAGTGCCCCAAGCTCGCACGCGTACATCTAGTAGGGCTGGGCGCGAAACGATTCCGGAATCGATTCCGACGATTCCACCACATAGGCAGTGGAATCGATTCCACTCAACGGAATCGATTCCTCAGAAACGATTCCACAGATATTTCACATTGAGTTCTATATAGTAAACAGTGGCAGCGTAGAGAGTTGTTATATACTTATATATATATATATATATACTATATATATATATATATATATATATATATAATATATATATATATATATATATATATATATATATGATATACACACAACTTTAACAAATAAATCCAATGCAGGAGTAAGAATAACGATACACTACTACTGCTACTACTACTACTAATAATAATAATAATAAGAGTAATAATAATAATAATATTTAATAATAATAGTACTAATATGAATAAAATATGCTTCATAAATTCTAACGGGCGCAGAAGGCAGGATGAATCGTAAGAGCTACACGGAATGGAATAGAAGCAGCTCTCTGGCAGCGCAGGAGAGTTAACGATTCCGGAATCGTCGCGTGCTTAACGATTCCGGAATCATCTCGTGCTAGACTGATCGGTCCTCCATGCGGCGCGCGGGCGAGCTAGGCAGAGGCGGCGCGCGAGAGTTAAACGATTCCGGAATCGATTCCACTGATTCCACCAACCTCAAGAATCGGAATCGTGAATTTCCAAGATAACGATTCTTGCCCACCCCTAACATCTAGTCTCCGAGACGGATACTGAGAGACTTGAAGCGCGTTTGTTCGGTAAAAAAAAAAAACTTTAGCTGTGGAATGTATCAGTACGAGGCTGCGGAAAATGGGGGGAAGCAATGTTTCCATAATATCTCACGAACCGTATTAGCTATAAGAAAACGTTACGGAGTGCAAACAATCCAGATTTCAACAGGCTTCCCTGTAGTATAAGCAGATTTGAATTCCATTGATAAATGACCGAATTAAGTTTGTTTTTAAGGCATATTACCCGAGAAAAAAAAATCCAGAAATCAAGGGAAAATTGCATACATGCGTAAAACTCTTGCGAATAAGAAATGTATATTTTTCAAAGTGGAATACGATTCCTGCAGACACGCTCTCCATCAAGACATAACAATATGTTAGACGGATAAGAGATAGATGTATGGTGCATCAATAAGCTGCTGGTCATTGAACGGCACAAGGAGGCGCTAAATATATAAACTGTTATATCTAAATATCTGTATTAGCAAAAAAGAAACGGATAGATGCTTAGGGTAGATCTCGTTGAGCTTAACAAAAAGTATTCATGCCATTTTTGGTCTAGGGTCAATAGTTTCATGGTAAAAAATTGGGTAACGCAATAAAGGTAGTGTTCTGACCTTTTTAAGCTGCCAAAAATTTGGTCGAGTTTTATTGTCCTACAGACGTAAAAATGATCTCAATACCAATTGTACATCTTGCGAAGAACAATAATAATTGTTCTATATATATTTTTCACAGAACCCTGCCAGTCAAAGAACAGTTTTTAAGTTTTTTTGATAGTAAAGAACGCATTTCCCTTATAGATACGGGAAAAGTCAAGGAAGCAAAGTTGTAGTGCTCCAAAAATCCTGCCTTATACGCGTTCCAAATCCGCTCTTTTATCCCGTATTTAGACCGCCAAATGCCAAAAAAGTGTGTAACATTGTGGGTTACGGTGTGCACGTTGCACACAGTTGCCGTGCACAAAACTGTTTTTGGCATTTGACGGTCTAAATACTGGACTGAGAGCGGATTTGGAACGAGTTTAGGACAGAATTTTTGGAGCTCTACAACTTTGCTTCTTTGAATTTTTCCGTATCTATACAGGAAATGCGTTCTTTACTATCAAAAAAACTTCAACACTGTTTTTTTACTCTGGGAGAGTTCAGTGAAAAAGGTTTATGCTCAACAAGAAATCTAGAGCCTCATCTCGTAAGCCAGCCACACACACACCGGCGCGGCCTGTCCGGCCGACGAAAAGGGGCGTGGCTAGAGGCGGCCGGTGTGTGTGTGGGGATGTTTTTCATCCGGCGGGGCCTGTCGCAGCGGCCGGATGAAAATCAGTCGGCGCTTGAAAATTCCGTCCGGCGCGGCCTGCCGCCTGCATGTGTGTGGGTGCCTTCCGGCGCGGCCCGCCCCTCGCTCGGCCAGACAATGACTAATTGTACCAGTTATAATTGTATTTATGATAATATAGGTATTATATATGACGTATTATATATAGTATGACGTATTATATATAGGTATTATATATGGCTGCACATGCAGCCATCACCAACAAGGCATTTCCGGACAGCGGATTCATGCTGTCACCACGGTGGTCCGACGTGTACAGCCGGCCACACACACACCGGCGCGGCCTGTCCGGCCGACGAAAAGGGGCGTGGCTAGAGGCGGCCGGTGTGTGTGTGGGGGTGTTTTTCATCCGGCGGGGCCTGTCGCAGCGGCCGGATGAAAATCAGTCGGCGCTTGAAAATTCCGTCCGGCGCGGCCTGCCGCCTGCGTGTGTGTGGGTGCCTTCCGGCGCGGCCCGCCCCTCGCTCGGCCAGATAATGACTAATTGTACCAGTAATAATTGTATTTATGATAATATAGGTATTATATATGACGTATTATATATAGTATGACTTATTATATATAGGTATTATATTTGGCTATACATGCAGCCGTCACCAACAAGTCATTTTCGGACAGCGGATTCATGTTGTCACCACGGTGGTCCGACGTGTACTGTTACTACTGTATATTTTCATGAGGCGGCCGGTGTGTGTGTGGGTCTCGTCCGGCGAACGATGCCCCGCCACTTTTTGTCGGCCGGACAGGCCGCGCCGGTGTGTGTGTGGCCGGCTTACTGTATATTTTCATGAGGCGGCCGGTGTGTGTGTGGGTCTCGTCCGGCGAACGATGCCCCGCCACTTTTTGTCGGCCGGACAGGCCGCGCCGGTGTGTGTGTGGCCGGCTTTAGATGACAGAGCATTGCATATGGTACATCATCTTGGCCTGGGGAAGTGTCAGCGCAAACCTTCATGGCTTGACATAGCTCACGAGGTGTAAAAAGAACATTGTAAGATTCCCCGCCTCTGGATGAAAAATCTATGCCTCTCTTTTCTAGTCGCAGTCTGTCCCTAGCACTTGGAGACGCAAGGTCTGTCTGCGCCACTGACACAAAATGGGAAACAAATTCCTCTGCTACAGTCAAGGGATCTGCCACAGGGTCTCCATTAATCGATAGAACTGGAGGGGAGGATGGGATAAACTTCCCCTTCATTTTCCTCACTCTTTGCCAAACCTTGGACACCGGGGTAGATGCACAGATCGTACTTATATAAGCCCTCCAAGAGGAGTGACGAGACTCTTTCATAACCCGTCGGTATCTAGCTCTTAACCTGTGAAAAGATATTTTTAGGTCTACTGAAGTTGGCCGCGAAATGTATTGCGTCTCAGCACGGCGGGAGTGACTCCTCGCTGCCGTACAGTCCTGAGTCCACCACGAAACAGGTCGGCGAGAGAAAGATCCAGATGTGCGGGGGATGCTCAGCGAGGCTGCAAAATGGATTCGAGACACAAAGTAATCTACGGCCTCATCTATTGTTGGTAAGTCATCTAAATGATGTTCAAAAACACAAGCCTTTTGAAAGCCCTCCCAGTCTGCACGAGAGAGGCACCATTTTGGGAGACATCGGGAAGGGGGCGAGGACACTGCTTTAAGTAGTATGGGATAATGGTCACTTCCCCGAAGAGAATCGGCCACCTCCCATGAGAAGTCGAGGGCGACCTGTGGACTGCAGAGTGATAGGTCAATAGCAGTCAATGTTCCCGTCTGCGAATGGAAATGTGTTGGTTCTCCCGTGTTTAATATATTTAAGTTGTTTGCCATCTATAAGAGTTACGAGAGAATCACCGCGACGATTTCTGGTGGAATCTCCCCACAGAAAATGCCCCCCATTCATGTCTCCAAGGAAAAAAAAGGGAGGGGGAAGCTGGCGGATAAGATCCCCCAAGATTTTGGCGGGGTTTATTGTCGCCCATTAGGGATAATTGAGCAGACAGGGTAGGTCTTGGAAGATGGATACGACCGGGCTACAGCCTGAAAAGGGTGTTTTCAGCGGGATGACTTAAAGGGGACTTTCCCGACATTTTAAAGGCCAAAACCACCACTAAAGCCACCACTGCGGGGAGTGGGTGGGACAGGAAAAAACCTGTGGGGAAAGAGACACCTTCCCGGGCCCTACCCTTGTTTTTTTTGAAAAAAAGAAAATTTTATGGGCCCAAAAACTGGGTTTGATGAAAAGGGGACTGTTCCCCCCTTTTTGCACGTAACCAGGGAAATTTTCCCATTGGAGGTTTTGAAGATGTTATTTCTTTCGTGAAGTTGTTTCCCGATCCCATACAGCGTGCTTTTGAGCTGAGTCCTACCCGCTTCAGGGTTGGAAACAGGGGCATTTGATATTAGGGGGTCAGGGCAGTACCCCCCCACCCATCAGCAGGGGGTTTCTTTACCCCAAGCCCCATCCTCCCCTCCCTCAGAAAATTGATATTTTAGCCGGGGGACGCCCACTGAGTCTAAGGACTCTTTGGGAACTGGGGAGTTCGCTTCGAACTCTTTTTTAGGAGGGGGTTTTTGGGACCCCCCTTAGGGGAGGGGTCACTATTGTTATTTTTTACACCGGGGTTTCGGCATGCACTACACAGAGGGGGTTGGAGGCTTAATTTTGAGAGGAGTCAGCAGACTCCACAGAATCGCAGGGGCAATCGCCCAGGGAAATTTTTTCTTCATTTTGGAAAGGATTGGGTTAAGGGATAAAGAATGGTGGTTTGGGGGAAATGCGCAGGCGATTAGGGGTCTTAGGGAAAAAGAAACAACCATCGCAGATGCGGGTCCGGTTTTTCCCCGCTTGTTTTCGGGGGAAAATTTTCCCTTTTGGGGCCCCCCCAAAAACTGAAAATTTAAAAAAAAAAAAAATTTGGGAGTTTTGGGCCCAAAAAAAGGATGTCTTTCTAATTTAAAGTCCCACTTGTCGGGGAAATCCCGGGGGGTGGTCAACACGGCAGTGGAAGCCCGTAGGGAGTTGGAAAGTACATTAAACTTTGGGATGGGCACCCAAAAAGCCGAGCATCGATTTACCGCGAGGAGGGGATTTTCAAAAAAATTTTTCCGTGCCCAAAAATGTGCACTCATAGCCTGCATAGGGCCCGGGCGATAAAAGGGTTTTTTCCTAGAGCCCGGGGGCCGGGTCCCGATGGGGAAACGGGGAGAAATTGAATCCCCACGGGGATAAAGAAACAGGTTTTTTTTCCCCCCGACACTTTTAGAAATTTTTGAACTCTTTCCCGGGGACATGTTTTTTATTTTTTGCCTCCGAAAAATCAAAAAGGGCGTTTGTTGTAGACTACGCCTTTTCTGGTTTTTAAAATTTGGGGGGGGGTTTGAGGTTTTTCAAAATGCTGTTTCGGTGATGGGGATGTTGAAGAGCAAACCGAGCCTGAGTAAGGGGCCTTGGCTCGGATTTGAACTCCTCTGCCTACCGGGTTTTGGGGGCCTTCCGGGATCATTCCCAATTTCCCTTTTTCCCAAATAACCCCCGCCGCAAGGGAAAAAAATTGCCCCCCCACTTTTTCCCTTTTAAAACGCCACGGGACCGTAGGGGGAGGGCTTTTGGCCGGGCAGGGGGGATGATTTATTTGTTTTTTTCAAAAAAGGGGGGGGATGTTTGTCATCCGGGCCGTATCCAACATTTACAGAGCGAAAAGAGTTCGGCTTGTTGTTTTCGCTCCAATTTCCCATTAAGGGGCTTCCCCAAAAAGCAAGGGAAGGCCCTTTGCCCCAGCAAAAATTTTGTAGCCCCCTATTTGATTTCCCCTTGTCATTTAAAAAAGACGGGGCGGGGAACCACACCCCAAAACCCTTGAAAAATCGGGAAGGTTTTGTATGACAAGGCCCGGGGCACTTGGGACAGAAGCAAAGGGGTCCAACCCTAAAGTGCCCCGAGGGCCAGGCTCGTTCCCCAATCCGTCTGCGTCCCTGATGCGGGGACCGCCCCCGGGCCGGGGAGCTGAGGAGGAAGGGGCGGCTGCCCCTTGTGCCACGGGCGGGCCTGGAAAAAAAGCCCGAAATGGGAATGTGAGGGATTCAATGAAAAGAAGTTCCCAGGAACCAAACGGACGTCAGGGAGAAAAGCAGGCCGGGGTTAAAAAAAATTTATTTACTAAAAAACAAAATTACTTCACTTCCCCCCCGCCCCACCCCCCACGGAAACCCAAAAGAGGGGAAGCGGCTGTTGGGGGGAAAGGGCCTCACCCAAAAGCTCCAGGGGTTAACAGGGAAGTTTTACGCTTTCGGTTGCCTATGTGTGGGGGCAGCCGGGGGACCGTGCGGGGGCCCCCCAGGGAACCTCCGCTTGGCCCCAGCCCAAAGCATGACCAGCCATTGATCAAACGGGGGGCCCCACGGGGCCCCCGTTCCTTTCCCCAAAACCCCCCACCCAAAAAAAGCTGGGGCCCACCCAAGGGAACTACAACCCGCCCCCCGGGGCTCAACTTCCAGATAAGGGGGTGTGGGGAAAAACAGGATGCCCCGCACGGCCAAAAAACGTGGGGGGGAGGCCCGGGGAAATATAAAAAGGGAAAAGAAGGGGGCTCACCGGGCCTAGAAACGCCCCCAAAGGGAAAAGGGAGAAAGGGGGGGAAGCATAAAAAGGGGAAATCACCGGGGGCTCCCACCTTCCCCGTGACGGGGGGAGCGCTTGGGGCCCCAGGCGACGGCCCCCGAACCCAACAATGGCAGGCAAGGCCCCCAAGTAGGGGGCGCCGTCGACTACCTTCAAAAAAAAAAAAACCCCCCCCCCACCCCCAAGGTGAACCCCCCCCACAGCGGGCATTCAATATGCGCCGGGGACAAATGATTTCAAATATCACTGGGGGTAGCGGGGGTTTAACGTTTTTGAACGACCGCCATCATTTTAAAATATAATAATTTTAATTTTATATATTAATATATATATTTTAAAATATATATTATATTTAATTGTGTGTGGTGTGTGTGTTTGCGCCCCCGTCCTCGTGGTTTTCTTCAAAAACCCTTCCCCTATCACATTTTGTGCTGACTTTCGACACACACACCTCTCTCTCTCTCCCCCCTCCCCTTTTTATTATATTTTTTATATATATTAAAATAATTTTTATTAATATATTGAACATAAGAAAATAAAGGGAAACACAAGAGACCGGGGAGGCCCCACACTTGGGAGTTCCCGTCAATTTTTAAAACGTACTACCAAAATACAATTTTTACATCCACCTTCCCTCCACCATCCATGAACCTATATATATCCCAGGGCCCCCCTTTAAAGCTCCCCAAGCTACACTAATACCTGTCACTCAAAATCCAAATTTCCCAAACATTCACCACCCCATTTTTGAACCAAATTTTTTTCCCCATTTTTTCCCTTTTTTCCCAAAACTACGCCCTTCCAAAAAAGGAAAAACCCAAATTAAATTCTTTTTCTACCCCTGGTTAAAAGCCTAAGAACTTTTTACCTTCCTTTAGTTTAAAACCCTTTAAACAAAATAAACACCCCCCTAAACAGATCGCCCCTTTCTCGATCTGCGGGCTCTCTCGGAAATTATTTTCTGTTAAAACCCCAAAATTAGATCCATTTCAGTGTTTTCTTCTTGGTATTATAAGTTTTCTCACACCAACATACATAACACTTACTCATTCTTATCTCCCCTTCCCTCCTTGTTCCTTCCCTCACCCACACACGCCTTGCTCCAGTGATGGGTGAGGATAGTGGGGGAGAAGATATCGAGGGTGTGACTCTCGAAAGGGGGGTATAAGGGGTTGAAATGTTGGAATAGTGGCGACTGAAACTATTAATACACCTTATATAATATATATACGTATATATATATATATATATATATATATATATATATATATATATAGTAATATATATAATATATATATATATACATGTGTATAATATAATATATATATATATATTATATATATACATGTGTATTATATATATATAGATATAGTAGTATATATATATATATATATATGATATATATATTATATATTATACATGTGTATATATAAATATATATATATATATATATTATACATAATTATACATTATACATGTATATAATATATATATATATATATATACATTATACATGTATATATATAATATATATATGATATATATTATACATTATACGTGTAATATATTATATTATATATATTATACATTATACTGTATATAATAGTATATATATATATATATATATATATATATATATATATATATATCATATATATTATAGTGGTGTATATATATATATATTATATATTATATATATACTTTATATATATATTCATATTTATATATTTATTATACATGTTATCTATATATTATACTTGTATATATATATATTATATATTATATATATATATACACGTAATATATATACTATATAGTATATATATATATATATATATATATTATATTATATATATATATATATATACACGTATAATGTATAATATAGTCCAGTTATACAGTTATACGTTATAAGTCCAGTTAGGTTAGATTAGGTTAGGTATACTTTGTGGTTAAGGTTAGGTTAGGTTAGGTATACTTTGTGGTTAAGGTTAGGTTAGGTTAGGTATACTTTGTGGTTAAGGTTAGGTTAGGTTAGGTATACTTTGTGGTTAAGGTTAGGTTAGGTTAGATATACTTTGTGGTTAAGGTTAGGTTAGGTATACTTTGTGGTTAAGGTTAGGTTAGGTTGGGATACTTTGTGGTTAAGTTAGGTTAGGTTCGGTTAGGTTTACTTTGTGGTTAAGGTTAGGTTAGGTTAGGTAAGGTATACTTTGTGGTTAAGGTTAGGTTAGGTATACTTTGTGGTTAAGGTTAGGTTAAGTTAGATTTTTACATATAGTGACTTCGATGATTTTTGGGGGAGCCATAAATCACTTATATTTGCTTCCCCCACCCAAAAACCCCGTATTCCCGCCAGTTCCCCAGGCTTGTTGGCTAGAGGGGGAAGAACAAAAAGATAGGGGTGAAGGACTTTTTCCAAAGTTTTACCCGATTTTTTTTTAAATGCAACTTTAAGGACCAGATTAATGATGATCAGAAAATGTATATTATATAGCGAGTTAAACGAGGCTATATTATAACGTTGACGTGGCAGTGCCAAGTGCCAGCTCCTTTCCGAACATCCGGAGCTGGTCCAGGAACTGGAGAGTGAGAGTTTCCTCTTGTCCTGGGACTTTGTCAGCGCAAACCTTCATGTCTTGCATAGCTCACGAGTTGTAAAAAGCATTGTAAGATATCCCCGCCTCTGGATGAAAATCTTATATGCCTCTCTTTTCTATCGCAGTCTGTCCTATCACTTGGAGACGCAGGTCTGTTCTGCGCCGCTGACACAAAATGTAACCAAATTCCTCTGCTACAGTCAAGGTTCTGTCACATGGTCTCATTATCGATAGGACTGGAGTGGAGGATTGATAAACTTCCCCTTCATTTCCTCACTCTTTGCCAAACCTTGGCACCTGAGGGTAGATGCATCAGATCGTACATTATATACGCCCTCCAAGATGAGTGACCGAGACTCTTTCATAAACCGTCGGTATCTATCTTCTTAACTTCTGTGAAGATAGTTTAGGTCTCTGAAGTTGGCGGCGATGTATTGCGTCTCAGCCGGGGCTGAGTGCTCCTTCTCTAGCCGTACAGTTCTGATCCACCACGAAACAGGTCGCGATAGAAAGATCTCAGAATGTGCGGTGATTTCTCATCGATAGGCTGCAAAATGGTTCGGACCCAAGAGTTAATCTAAGGCCTCATCTATTTTGTAAGTCGATGCGAAAATCATCTAAAGGTTGTTCAAAACAAAAGCCTTTTGAAAGCCCTCCCATTCTCACGATAGAGGCAACCATTTTGGGGAGACTCGGAAGGGCGAGGACCTGCTTTAGTAGTTATGGGATAATGGTCCACTTTCCGCAAGAGAATCGGCCACCTTCCTGAGAAGTCGGGGCGACCTGTGACTGCAAGTGATAGTTCAATAGCATCAGTGTTCCGCGTCTGCGAATGGAATGTTTTTTGGTTCCCCGTGTTTAATATATTTAGGTTGTTGCCATCTAAAAGTTACGAAGAGAATCACCGCGACATTTCTGGTGGGATCTCCCACAGAAAATGCCGCCCTTCATTCTCCAAGGAGGAAAAATGGACGGAAAGCGGCGGAAAGATCCCAAGACAAGATCTTGGCTATGTAGTCGACTATGTGGAGGTATATAATATTGTAGGCAGCCAGTGTAGGTCTTGTGCATATGGATCGACCTCGAACAGCCTGCAAGGGTGATTGCAGCGGATGACAGTTAAGGGGACATCCCGACCGATTGTAAGGTACCAACCACCACTAAATCCCCACCTGCTGGAGGTGTGTGTGGAAAGTATAAAACCTGTCGGGCAGAGGACTACCTGCCTGCCCTATCATTGTTTCTTCTTGTAAACAATACACTGGGAACAATTATTTGTATGAGTTTAGGTCGAACTTGTTATTAAGTAATTTTTTGGTGCTGAATCCAACTGATCTCAGTTTTTTTTCTCTATCACGTCAATTTTTGAACTGTGGGATTTTCGTATTCCTAAAATATGAATTACGTACATACATTAACAGTGCTTAATTTTATAAAAAGTTGCAAGATGTTACATACACTGGAAATGAAAGAAATATGCATGAATAGAAGTTGTGTTATTTTAACCGTATCATTTTTTTAGAAGAGTATGGTATAATTGTGTGGCAGGTAAGGTAAATTTACGTCGGATGGTCAATCTTGAGGACTACGCGTTTTTGTGCGCCAACATCTTCCCTCAAGTACATCCCTCTACTCTGTAACGTTCTCCATACCTTCAAATTCTTTGTGAAATCGTTCACCCTGCTCGTCCTAGCAGCACCAAGATTTTCCGAACGTTGGCGATGGCTAATGCCAAAAATGTACTTTAATCTCATGTGTGCTACCAAGCGCTTTGTAGCTCTCCAATATTTTCTGAACAATTTTCTGTGTAATTACTTGCACGTGTTTTCCAAGAAAGATATTCTTGACGACGTCTTGATGATAGCCAAGCATTCTTTCAAGGTCTGACATAGTACCGTTTGAAATGTCATCTCTGGAATGAGCTGTACGAATTTTGTGGACCATCAACCACACCGGCTTGATTTTTCAATTGACATTCCAGGAAATTGCCAAGATGTGTACTTCAAACAGTTCGCATCATTTTGACAATGCTTTTACAATTGTTTTCATGAGGACCTAGTTTTTATTGCAGAGGTGGGAATATTATTTTCTTCCTGTCACAAGTGGCTCATGTACATGTTATGACTCCAGGTTTAAGATCAGATCTCTCGGAGACCAATTCGTCTGAACCCAATGCTTCTCTCTAGCTCTGCTTTCCCACTCGAGAAGCAGGGATACTTTGTGTATCCACGTTGTTGACCAAGAAGGGAAGGACACCATTTTAGGGTCACCACAGATGATCCAATTGTTTTGTCCATATTTGGCAATAACTCAGATAACTCTCTTTACATCTCAATTCTTCAGAAGACAGACGGATGCCCATAGGGACTAGCGCCAACACATGGCCATTTGTGTAAAGGACACACTTCAGACTCGCGCTTTGAGCATCCAATAAACATCAGCCATTCTTTGGGATTGTAAAGATTGAAGGCCCTAATTTCCTTCGGTAACCCAGAGAATGTTATGGCAAAAAAACAAAACCACTGGGCACTTCGAAGTACTGCCGAAATTACTTTTCTCTTGTTCGAAAGTATGATACCTTCAATTCTTTTCAATTATGTTTTTACTCGTTTCAGTCTTGCTCTAGTATGTTTTCTGAAGCTTTTTTGGAATATCCCAATCACGTGCTAAATCTTCACTCGTTGCTTATCAAATCCCCTACAACTGATCCTCGTGAAAGTCAAAATCTGCTCATGTGCTGTCACTCCTTGCGTTCTTCAACACCCTCCCAATCTTCTAGAGGAGGTAGTTTGTTCGAAACTGGCACTGCTGTAATTTCGCTGAATGAGGCATTGTCCTTATATCTGACGGTAATAGGATATTCTATTTTTACTTTTATTTTTCTTGTTAATCCGGGTTTTCCACTAAACAAATACAGGCTGTGAAATGATCTTTTTGCCGTCTGCTCTCGCCAAACATGGAGATACCCTGCCAACTTTTTTCACGTGTTTCCTTATGGTCTACATACCCCGTAATCTCTCGACACACTGATTGCGAACTTTGTGTAGGGCCCATATCTTGTCTTGATCACCGAGTTTCACTTGAAATCATGCGAAATATCTTGTTTTGACAAATGACGCTGATTGCTTGCCCTCTGACGTTGGAATGCTGAAACGACACATATATAGCAAGGTCGGGTTTTTAGGTCATTTACGACGAGACGTAGCAGGAGCAACATGATCTGAACAAAAGAAATAATATCCTATGTAAATAACCCTACAGCTGGAATAGTTTTACAACTTGAAAACAAAAAAAACAGATAAAACGAATAGAAATACAATGTATGTTGTTACAAGTTTAAGAGAAAGCCATAAACAATCTCCTATTCCCCTTACTATCCATAGCTTTTTGTTTGCAGATATTATAGTACTGATCTATTGGAGCTGCACACACCTCTCACGCGCACTGTCTCTTGAACTGCACAAACAGTTCCACATAGCTCTCGATGAGTCAAATCGTAATCAGCTGTCAAGTTTTACTACAGCTCACAGTGGAATTTTGCTTATCTGGCGGGTAAAGCTGGGAGAAAAACTTGACGCGCTAGGAAAAAAACTGACTACGATTTTGGTAATCAGCATGCCAAATTTTTAGTCTATATAAGCTCAAAAATGTACCTCAAAACAATTTATTTTTTTCCAAATTGTTTTCCCAGTGTATTTATGGTCCACTCGTTGGATGATAAGGCCTAGTTCCATCCCAATTTTGCACTATCCACGAAATTCATTGGAGGATTGAAGATGTTATTTCGTGAGTGAAGTGGATGCAGATGCCTCAGCGTGGCTGTTGAGCTGATCGTAG
Source organism: Chionoecetes opilio (assembly GCA_016584305.1). Lineage (NCBI taxonomy): Eukaryota > Metazoa > Arthropoda > Malacostraca > Decapoda > Majidae > Chionoecetes > Chionoecetes opilio. The sequence goes on along the minus strand of JACEEZ010006956.1, from coordinate 4,392 downwards.
CCGCTTCAGGGGTGGTAACAGGCAGTGATATAGGAGTGCACGTCAGTACTCCCACACCCATCATCAGGTGTGCTTACGCAAGTCCATCCTCTCATGCTCAGCATTGATATTTGCCGTAGGACGCCCACTGAGTCAAGGGACTCATTGGAGTTGCGAGTTCGCTTCTGAGACTCTTTTATTAGGATGGGTTTTTGGGACCTCTTATAGTAAGGAGTCACTATTGTTAATTTTTCCCGTGTGCGGCATGCACTACACGAGAGGTGGTTATGGAGGCTCATTATGAGAGGAGTCAGCAGACTCCAAATCGCAGGTCATCGCTGTAGAGCAACTTATTCTATTTGGATGGTGGGATTAGGTATAAGAGAATGTGTGGTGGAACTGCAGCAGTCTGATTAGATTCTTAGAAGAAGCAGCAACCATCGCAATGCGTAGGTCCTGCTTCCTCCCCCGCTTGCTTGTCTACTGGGAAAGTTCTCTTTTCTTTTCTGGGCTCTCTCCAAGACTGATAAATTGGGGATTGGCCAAATAAGGATGTCTTCCTTCTAATTATAAGTCCCTCACATTGTCGGGAACTCGGTGGGTGATCACTCGTCAGTGAAGCAGTAGGAGTTTGACGATAGCAGTCATCTGTGGCATGGGCACAACGCCGAGCACGATCACAGCGATGAGGGATTTAAAAGAAATTTTTTTGGCCGGCCCAAAGCTGTAGCACTCATGCAACGCATGAAGGCGGTCGATAAGGCTTTTAACGCCTGAGAGACTGGGGACACGATCCGGATGGAATCCGGGGAGCTTGATCCGTACAGTGATAATGACTGTTTTTTGCTTCCCCTGACCTTATAGACGCTGTTTTTGACTCTTTTCCGGGACATGTTTAGTATTTCGCCTCCGAAAACTCAAAGAGGTCGTATTTGTAGACTACGCCCTTTGCCTGGTATTAACTTGGATGAGGTTTGATGGTATCAATAAATGCTGTCTTCGGTGATGGGCATGGTGGAGCTCCGAGCCTGATGAAGGTCCTTGGCTCGGTTAGAACTCCTCTGCCATAACCGTTTCAAGGTGGCCTTCCGGGATCATTCCATTTCTTTTTCCAAGTATCGCGCCGCAAAGGAAAAAGTTGCCACCACTTTCCTTATAATCGCCACGTACCAAGTAGGGTAGGCTATGGCGGACAGTGGATAGATGTAATTATTTTTCTCAAAAGTGTGGGGATGTAGTCTCAGGGCCGTCCTCAACATTTTACAGAGCTGAACGAGTTTCGGCTCTTTAATGTCCACTCCAATTTCATCTTTGTGGCTTCCTCATAAGCAAGGAAGCATCTCTGGCCGCAGCAAAATTTATGTAGCACCTATTTTATTGTCCATTGTCATCATAAATAATGACGGATCTGCGAACCACACCATAAGCCTTGAAAATATCTGTAATGCTCTGTATACAAGGCCTGGGACACGTTTTGGACAGAAGCAAGGTGTCGCAACGTAGATGCCCCGAGAGTGCCAGGCTCGTCTTCTCAATCCCTGTCGCGTCCTTGATGCGGTGACCGCCAGACTGAGGGAGCTTAGGAGGGAGGTGCGGCTGCCCGCTTCTGCCACGTCGGGCCTGGAAATGCGCCAGAGTGGCAACTGTGAGAGGATTCAATGAAGAAGTCGAGACAACGTAGTCAGGGAGTAGAGGCAGGCCGGGGTAATTATTGAATTGACTCATAAACAAATTACTTCACTTCCACCACGCCCCCCGCCCCCACGGAGCCAACGAGGGGAAGTGTCTGTTTGGGAAGGACCTCACCCCAACAGCTCCAGGTGTATGCAGGGAAGTATACGCTTCGTTGCCTAGTGTGGGTTGCAGCCGCGCGGACCGATGCGGGTGCCCAGAACCCACCAAGGGGCCACACCAGGCCACATCTCGCTTGGGCCCTTAGCCAACGCATGACCACCGATTGATCCAGCGTGGCCACGCTGGCCTCCCTTCTTACCCCAACCCCCCTACCAAGAGCGTGGTTGCCCACGCGAAGGGACTACAACCCGCCCGCGGTGGACTCAACTTCCAGATAGAGGGGACAGTGTGGGGAATAACAGAATGCCGACGACGGCCCAAAGCCGTGGGAGCGAGCGTGAGTATAAAAGTAAGAGGAAGTTCGCACCGGCCTAGAATCGCCCCTAAGAAAGAGAGGAAGGAGGATGAACATAAAGGCGAGTCCCTGGCATGCTCCACCTCCCTAGTGACGAAGGGGGGCGCTGGTCCCGTGCCGAACGGCCACCGAACCCTAACAATGGCAGGCAGGCCGCCAGAGTAGGTGGCCGCCTCGACTAGCGCTGTTCAAGCCCCGCCACCCAACGCAGGTGACTCCCCCCACCGTCGGCGCTATCAATATGCGCCGGGCGGACAAATGAATTTCTAATATCACTGGCGGTATCGTTCATGCGATCTGAGACGACCGACCATCACTATATATAATATATATATATTATATATTATATGTGTGTGTGTTGTTTGTGTTTGCGCCCTCCCCTCTTGTTTTCTTCAAGAACCCTTCCCCTATCACAATTTTTGTGCCGAACTGCTGACACACACACCCACTCTCTCCTCTCTCTCTCTCTCTCTCTCTTATATATTATAATATATTAATATATATAATATTATATATATATTATATATATATATATAATATATAAATATTATATGTATATATATAATTGATTATATATATATATTATCTATACTATATTGAACATAAGAAAATCAGGCAGCTACGAGACCGCGAGGCCTACACGTGGTAGTTCCTGTCCCTTAACATTTACTAAATATATAAACAATTTAATCACTTTCCCCATTAAATATATTTCCCGTTTTAAAAGCCCCCAATGATTACCACAAAAATTACCTTTTAAACTAATTAAATAATCATGGAACCAGTTTTTCCCTATTTCCTTAAATTATACGTTTTTCCCGGAAAATTTTTGTTCTATTTAAAAAATAAAAACCCAAAACACCCTAAAAATCCAATAAACTTCTACAAAAAGCCCTTACTTTTGCGAGAGTTAATATGCTTTTTAAACCAAATTTGTCTTTTTCGTGTTTTCGATTTTTATTAAAATTTTAAACCCCAAACATTCCAAAGATAACCTTTATTTTTTTTTTTTTTAAACGTTATATTAGGTAGGTAAAGTACGGGGTGGGAGCGGGGGGTTTAGGGGTTGAGTTGGGATGTGGCCGTCTCGGGGGGGAACTATCTGTTATATCACCAATTAAACGTATACGTTTTGTTAATATTAGTCAAATTAAGGTTTCAAATAAAATTTAATATTTAGGGTTTTAAATTTATTAAAATTAATATATTATCTGAAAATATATGAAAAATATATCGGTAATAAATATAATAATTTTTTAATATTATAAAACTTGGATAATAAAAAAATATTTTTTATTTATAATACTTATACATTATTTAATTTTTGAAAATCAAACATGATTTTTTATTAATTACCCTTAATAAATATTAGTACATATGGAATTTTAATTTTAATAATATAACAATTTATAAAAAAAGAAAAATTAAACATTTTTAATATTTAATTTCCTTCGGTTTATAAAATAAATAATTATTATTTTATTTATTTATTAATCTGTAAAAAGTTACGGGGATATTTTTAAACACGGAAAATTAATATATATTCCTAAAAAAATTCAGTCCAGTTTAGTTTAGTTTAGTGTTAGGTTAGTTTAGGTTAGGTATACTTTGTGGTTAAGGTTGGGTTTAGGTTAGGTATACTTTGTGGTTTAAGGTTAGGTTGGTTAGATATACTTTGGGGTTAAGGGTTTAAGGTTAGGTATACTTTGTGGTTAAGGTTAGGTTAGGTTAGGTATATTTGTGGTTAGGTTTTAGGTTAGGTTAGGTATACTTTGTGTTTAAGGTTAGGTTAGGTTAGGTAAGGTATACTTTGTGGTTAAAGTTTAGGTTAGGTATACTTTGGGGTTTAAAGGGTTTGGGTTAAGTTAGATTTTTACATATAGTGACTTCGATGATTTTTGGGGAGCCATAAATCACTTATATTTGCTTCCCCCACCCAAAACCCCGTATTCCCGCCAGTTCCCAGGCTTGTTGGCTATAGGGGGAAGAACAAAAGATGGGGGTGAAGGACTTTTTCCAAAGTTTTACCCGATTTTTTTTTAAAGGGCAATTTTAAAGGACCAGTTTAATGATGATCAGAAAATGTATTTTGATTAAACGAGGCTATATTATAACTTTGACTGCAGTCCCAAAGTCCCGCCCTTTTCCCGAACACCCGGGTTGGTCCGGGGGAATGGGATGAGAGCTTCGTTGGGGGGTCTGGGTGCTGGAGTGCGGGAAGGGTGACGCGGGTTGAAATGGGGCCGAGGGGAGGCGACATGTTG
>JACEEZ010006955.1:150000-157650 GCA_016584305.1 Chionoecetes opilio | reverse complement strand
CCCTTTCCGGGTCAAAAAAGGCCCCGGCCCAAAAAAGGAAAAAAGGGGGGAAGGGGGGAAGAAAGGCCCCCCCAACCCCCAAAACCTTTTCCCAACCCGGGGGGAAAAAACCCCAACCCCCCCCAAAGCGGGGGGAGGGCGGGTTTTTTTTTTTTTTTTTTTCATTTTTTTTTTTTTTTTTTTTTTTTAAAAAAAAAAAAAAAAAAAAAAAAAAAAAAGAAAACAAAAAACACGCGGGGGGGGGGGGGGGGGGGGGGGGGGAAAAAAAAAAAAAAAAAAAAAAATAAAAAATCAAAATTTTAGTCCGGCCCGGGGAAAAAATTAAAATATAGTAAAAAAAGGAAAAGTAAAAATCGAAAAGGTAAAAATTAAAAATAAAAAGAAAAGGGGAAAAAAAATTAAAAAAAAAATTAAAAAATGATAAGAAATGTTTTTAAAAATTTTCAATTTAAAAATTTTAATTTTTTAATGATAAAATAAAAAAAAGATAAGGGGTTTAATTAATTAAAGGGGGGAAAAGAAATTATACAAAAATAATTTAAAAAAGGGATAAAAAATAAAAAATAAAAATTAAAAAAAAGAAAAAGATAAAAATTAAAAATAAAAATATAAAAATAAAAATAAATAAAAATAAAATAAATAAAAATATATAAAAATAAATATAATGAATAATATAATAATAATAAAAATAAGAAAAATTTGAAAAATAAAAATTAAATAATAATAATAATAATAATAATAATAATAATGATAATAAATAATAATAATGATAATAATAATAATAATAAAAATAATAAAAATAATAATAATAATAATAATAATAATAATAATAAATAATAATAATAAAATAATAATAATAATGAAATAATAAAAAATAAAATAAAATTTAAGGATGATAATAATATATAATAATAATAAAATAATTAATAATAATAATAATAATGATAATAATAATAAAAATTTAATAAAAATAATAATAATAAAATAATAATAAATAAAATAATAATAATAAAATAATATAATAAAAATTTAAAAAATAATAATAATAATAATAATAATAATAAAATATAATAATAAAAATAAAAATTTAATAAAAAATTTTAAAAATTTAATAATAATAATAATAAAAATTTAAAATTTAAAAAATAAATTTCTTCTTTAAATTTTTCTTTAATTTTAAATTTTAAATTATGGAAATATATTTTTTTTGATATGCCCCTTCTCCTCTCCTCTCTCCTCACTCTCCCCTTCCCCCTTTCTTTCTCTTCTCTTTTTCCCCCCCGTCTCACCTTTTCGGGAAAAGTAGCCATTCTCTTTTAATCTGTTGACTGAGAAATAGTTCACAAAATCTTTTTCCCCTTGAAATAGCTCCTTGAAAAAACCACTCGCTCTAAACTCTTCTCTTCTCTCCCCCCCTCTCTCTCTTCCGGTCTCCCCTTTCCCCCTCGTTTCCCTTGAAAAAAAGTTTTTTAGTGTGTTTATTTGTAGTAGTAGTAGTTTAGTAGTTTTTAAGTTTGTAGTAGTAGTAGTTTGAAATGAAATTGGTTTTTCATTTATTTGGGGGGGGGGGGAGAGAGAGAGAAAAGAGGAGGGGAGGAAGATGAGAGAGGAGAGAGAAAGGGGGGAGGGAGAGAGGAGAGAGAGAGAGAGGAAGGGGGCCCCCGGGGAAAAAGAGGAGAAAAGGAAGAGAGAGAGAGAGAGGAGAAGGGGAGAGAGGAACCCCCAGAGAGAAGAGGGGAGAGAAAGAGGGGAAAAAAAAAGAAAAAAGAGAGAAAAGAAAAGAGAAAAAGGGGAGAGCGAGGGGGGGGGGGAGAGAGGAGGGAAAAGAAGAGAGGAGGAGAGGAGAAAAGAGGAGAAAAGAGAGGAGAGGAGGAGAGAGAGAGGGAAGAGAGGAGAGAGAGAGAGAGGAGAGAGAGAGAGCTTTTTAAGAAGAAGAAAGGCGAAAGGGTGGAAATGGGGCAAGAGTAGGAGAGGAGGAGAGCAGAGAGAAGAGAGAGAGATGAAAATGGCCCCCGGGGAGAAAGAGGAAAAGGTTTTAGAAAAGGGGGGACCTAGAAAGAGAAGAGGTGAGAGAGTTAGAGAGAGAGAGAAGAGAGGAAAAGAGAGAGGAAGGGGAAAGCGGGGGTTGGAAGAGGGGGATGAAAAGGAAGGAGGGTATTAGGGAATAAAAGAGAGTAGAGAGAGAGAGAGAGGGGTTTACCGGCCCCCAAAAAATTATCTTGATTCAGAAAATGTTGCTAATTTTCAAATTTTAACTTTTGCTTTTATAATTTTAACAGTAAATGGATGGAATGAGGTAGATGATTGGGGTTTTTAAGAGTTAGGCCTTTTCGTGAGTGTAAAGGTGGTGGAGGGAGGGAAAATGAGAAGAGAAAAATTATGGAAAGTTTTTCTGTTTTAAAAAGGAAAAGGGAAATTTTTTAAGAGAAAATATGGTGTAAGATGAAATGGGGAAAACAAAACCCAAAAACAAAACAACAATAAAGAAAAAGTTTTGTTAAAAAACCCAAAAAAAAATTTTTTTGCCGAATTATGTTGGAAAATGTACCAAAAACACCTAATCCCACCCAAACAAATTGATTTCCAGGCCTTTTTTGTTCCTTAAAAATAAAAAAAAACATTTACCTTTTTGTGTAAAAAAAAGGGCGCGAAAAAAAAAAATCTTCCCTCCAACAGGGCTACGATGTTATTTATTTAAGTAAAAACAGGGAGCCCGCAGACACTCTTTTGACCCCCGTCGGCCCAAAAGTTATGATGAGCGATTGTACTTCGGTCAGGGCGGGGAATCGGCGCTGTAAAAGATGCTAGAGTACGATTCTCAAAATGACCCGAAAGAAATGACGCTGGTTTTGCGTATACTATGAGGAAAACGAACCTTGATTGTCATGGGATTATTTTTTGAGCCCAAATACGAGGTGGAGAAAAAAGGGGTAGCAGAGCCTGAGGTTCAGCAGGAGGGACCGGGACTTTTCCCCAAAAAAATGGTTGGAAAAAAAAGGTTAAACCATTTTGGTGTGGGAACACAATGAAAGGGACTTTAGAGAAAATCCTTTTGGTTAGTTTTGGAAAACTCAGTCAAAAAGAAATTTGGAAAAAAAAAATAGGGCCCACTGCAATTTAAATACAGCAAAAAGTTGGAAAATATGCGGGGGGAAAGGCAGAAAATGTGACCCCCAACCCCACAAAGGGTCTTTTCACCACAGGGCACGCCCACTCCACAAATGGTTTGGGCCCTTTGGGCGGGGTTTAAAAGGGAAAGCCCCAAGTCGTGGTTTGGGGGACCCCTACCCTTTACTACACCCCCGTTTTTTCAACACAATGTTTGCCCCCAAACACAAAATATAAAAAGGCCCGGACCCCCCCTAAACACGCCCCTCCTTTTTCCCTGGCAAACTTTTTTGGAAAAGGGACAGCTGGGCTTTCTGCAAACCCCTAAAGGATGATGCATTTTGGGGATAAAAGCAATAAAAATCATCAGAAAAACCCAAAAAATTTTTCAAAATACTATATTTTTCTTGGGTTTACGTGCCCTCTGATTTAAGGGGGGAAGAGGGGCCTCCCTGATGCTAAATTTACAGGGGTGAGCCCGAGCGTTTTGGGAAAACCCCGAGGGTTTTGAAAAAAACCCGGGGGAAATTTTCAAATTTTTATTGCGGATTTTTTAAAAAAAGGTGAAAGGGGTACCAAAAAAATGACGACGTTAAATTTTTGATATCTCGTTAATGGGTATGCTTTGAGCATTAAATCAGGAATGAGAAATGGTTGGGCGATTACTTTAAAAACTTTTTGGGATTTTCCACCAAAAAATTTTAAAAAACCCCGGGGGTTGCCGGATGATGGAAAAAAGGTCGTTTGACATTACCCGAGACTTGGGAAAACGGCGGGAGAGAGATAATAATGATAATATATATAAGATAATAATAATAATAGATAAGAAATAATAATAATAATAATATAATAATAATGATAATAATAATAATAATGATAATAATAATAATAATAATAATATATGATAATATAATATATAATAATAATAATAATAATGACGATGATTGCTGATGATGGATGATGATGATGATGTGATGATGATGATGATGAATGATGATGATGATGATGATGATGATGATGATGATGATGATGATATGATGATGATGATGATATGATGATGATGATGATGATGATGATGATGATGAGAAATGATATGATATGATGATGATGATGATGATGATGATGATGTGATGATGATGATGATGAATGATATGATATAATAATAATAAAATAATATAATTAATAATGATAATAATAATAATGATGATGATGATGATTTATGATGATGGATGATGATGATGATGATGATGATAATGCTAATGAAAATGAATAATAAGATAATAATAATAATAATAATAATAATGATAATAATGATAATGATAATAATAATATGATAATAATAATATATAATAATAATAATAATAATGTTTTTAATAAATTATGATAATAAATAATGATAGCATAATAATAATAATAACAATAATAACAATATAATAATAACTAATAATAATAATAATAATAATAATGATAATAATAATACTAATAATAATAATAATAATGAATAATATAAATAATAATGAATAATAAATAATAATAATCAATAATACTAGATAATAATACTAATAATAATAATAATAATCATGATACGAATACTAATCATAATACATAATGATAATAATACTAATACTACTACTAATAATAATAATCTACATATAAACTTTCTTTCTTTCAATTATTCAATATCTTTTAAAGCTAAATTAATGGTCATATATTTTTTGATGCTATGCATATTATTATCTCTCTCTCTCTCTCTCTCTCGTCCGTCATCCATCTCATCCTCTCTCTCGGCTCTCTCTTCTCTCTCTCTCTCTCTCTCTCTCTCTCTCTCTCTCTCTCTCTCTCTCTCACCTTTTCAGCAAGTAGCCATTCTCTTTAATCTGTTGACATGAGAAATAGTTCACAAAATCTTTCCTCTTCAGTAGCTCCTTGAAATCCACTCGCTCTAAACTCTCTCTCTCTCTCTCCCTCTCTCTCTCTCTCCGGTCTCTCCCTTCCTCCTCGTTGCCATCTGAAAAGTAGTAGTGGTAGTTATAGTAGTATATAGTAGTAGTAGTAGTAGTAGTAGTAGTAGTAGTAGTAGTAGTAGTAGTAGTAGTAGTTTGAAATGAAATTGGTATTCATTCATTTGGGGGGGGGGAGAGAGAGAGAGAGAGAGAGAGAGAGAGAGAGAGAGAGAGAGAGAGAGAGAGAGAGAGAGAGAGAGAGAGAGAGAGAGAGAGAGAGAGAGAGAGACTCAGAGAGGAAATAGAGAGATACGAGAAAAACGACACACACTACACGGAGAGAGGAGAGAGAGAGAAGATAGAGAGAGAGAGGAAGAGAGAGAGAGAGAGAGAGAGAGAGAGAGAGAGAGAGAGAGAGAGAGAGAGAGAGAGAGAGAGAGAGAGAGAGAGAGAGAGAGAGAGAGAGAGTACTTACCCTCCTCCTCATCTTCGATACTGAAGATATCTCCTTGGCGATACAGCTTTCCCTTATCTTGACTGCTAATGTGCCTGGCATTAGTAGTAGTTGTAGTAGCAGCAGTAGCAGTAGTAGTAGTAGTAGTAGTAGTAGTAGTGTAGTCGCCTCCGCTGGGATTTGTAATGTAGTCAAATAGTTTGTCCTTCATTTCAGCTGACTGCAATAGTAATAGTAGTAGTAGTAGTAGTAGTAGTAGTAGTAGTAGTAGTAGTAGTAGTAGTAGTAGTTATTGGATATATGTCGTGTTGGGTCTCGTTTTGAAGAGGAGGATGAAAGGAATTGTTTAGTAGTAGTAGTAATAGTAGTAGTAGTAGTAGTAGTAGTAGTAGTAGTGGTGGTACACAGGCTAAAATTATCCCAAAATGATCAGAAATGTTGCTATATTTTCAATGATAACTTTTGCTACAGATAGTTTACAGTGATGGAAATCCAGGCAGAGATTGATGAAGAGTTGAGGCAGCTTGTGTGTGAGTGTCAAGGTGGTGGAGGGAGGGAGAGAAGAGAAAATTGATGACAAGTATTATTCATGTTAGAGCAAAATCTGAAATACACGAGAAATATGTCGTGTAAGATGAACTGAGACACACACACACACACACACACACACTTAAAGTAGTCGTCCAGACCCAAATTTTTTTTGCCTAATTATGTTGACTGTACATTCAAAACACCTAATCCACCAAAAATAATTGATTTCCAGGCCTTATTTCCGTAAAAACACTACTTTTGTAAAAAGCGCGAAAAAAAAAAATCTTCCCTCCAACAGGGCTACGACTGTTATTGATGACGTCAGAACAGGGACGCCCGCAGACACTCTGTCTGACACCTGTCGGCAAATGTTATGATGAGCGATTGTACTTCGGTGTCAGACGGTGAATCTGTCGCTGTGACAGATCTAGAGTACGATGCTCAATCTGACACCGAAAGAAATGACGCTGGTCGCGTATACTATGAGGAAAACGAACCTCAGATTGTCATGGGATCCTATATGTTTGAGCCCAAGTACGAGGTGGATGAACAGGTGTTAGCAGAGCCTGAGGTTCAGCAGGAGGACCTGGCACTTCTGCAAAACATGGATTGGTAAATAAGGTTAAACCATGTGTGTGTGGGAATCACAATGAAGGTACTTTAGAGAAAATCCTATGGTTAGTTTTGGAGCTACAGTCAAACGTAATTCCTCGGAAACCACATAGCCTACTAGCATTAACTACAGCAAAGAGTTGGAAAATATGCGGGCGGGAAGGCAGAAAGTGTGACAGCCACACCACCACAGGGTCTCTCACCACAGGGCACGCCCACTCCACAACTGGTTTGCTTGGTCTTGTTAAGAGGCAAAGCCTCACAGTCGTGGTGGTCCATCGCTACCTTCACTACACACCGTTTCTCAACACAACTGCTCGCCCCAACACACTATAGGCGTGTATCACCCTACACACGCCACTCCTTTCCGTGTGCAAACTTTTCTGGAAAGGCACAGCTGTCTTGCTGCACCCATAAAGGATGCATGCATGCGGCATATAGCAATACAAATCTATCAGAAACACCCAAATATCTTCAAGTACTATATTTATCTCTGTGTTTACGTGCCTCTCTGATCAAGCGCGGGAAGATGAGCCTCCCTGATGCTACGTCACGGAGCCTGAGCCTGAGCGTCTGCAAACCTTGAGAGCGTTTTGAAAACTCGGGGAATTTGCAGATTTTGATTGCGGATTATTTAAAAACGGCTGACTGGATACAAAAAGTGACGACGTATTGTTGATATCCTCGTTAATGGCTATGCTTTGATGGCATTAAATCAGGAATGATGAAATGGTCTGGACGATTACTTTAACACTTTGCGCATGTCCACCAAAAATTCCAAAACCGCGGAGTTGCCGGATGATCGGAAAATGGTCGTTTCGTACACTTACCCGAGACTTGAAGACGGCGGAGAGAGATGAAAATCTATTGGTGACCCCAGCAGCCCCGTCGTTGGCCAGTCCCTCTGATCCTGGCCTCCCATTGGCCGAGACCTTTGCCCCATCTAGTATCCTGCTCTCTGATTGGCCGGCTTGATCGAGGGGGACAGGACTCGGTGGGGCA
>JACEEZ010006955.1:137500-140000 GCA_016584305.1 Chionoecetes opilio | reverse complement strand
CTCCTGATCTCGTCGGAGTCCTCGACAGAACTGGGGTCAGTAGCCGCCAAGCCCTTCGAATTGTGGCGGCTACGGCAAGTAGCTTGGGCCACGATCCTCAAGAGCTTGTGCTGAATCCCGAGTCCATTCGACAGGCAAGAGCGAAGTACAGGTCCACTTTGGCGAAGGACATCAAAGAGACTTTCAGTCCTCTCCCCCCTCTCAAGGCCCCCATCCACGGTACGATTGGTCGTACGATCTGATCCGACAGACCTGATCCGATGGATATCCTACCACCCACTAACGATCCGACCGCACCTCAAGACCAGTTCAGTTGGTGATAGAAATGGTGGAGAGTGGTTCTCATGATGGGTCTATGCAACGAGGATCGAATTACTTTTGATGGAATCTGATACCACAACTGAGGAGTGTAAACACCTGCGTTCACAACAAATTTTCACAGAGGCAATTATTTTCTTAATATATTTCCGGCACACACACTTCTCATATAGTTTTTTTTTTTTTTTTACTGTTTCAACATTAGCCTCACTCGCTCACTGTCGCTCCTCGAGTTTCTCTACCAATAGGTGTCTTGCACTGACGTCACGACCTAGCGTCTTCAAGCCAAATGCCGCCGTCTTCAAGCCAAATGCCGCCGTCTTCAAGCCAAATGCCGCCCGTCGGAGCCAGCTGGAGGACCAACAAACGCCACTTGCCGGCCGTGTTTGCCAGCTTATGGTAATTTTCCCTTACTAAATATATGTTTATCAGTATAAAAGATATACTGTTGTCTTCGGAAATGTTTGTTCTATAATATTATTAAATAAAAAACCGTAAAACACACTAAAGAAATGCCATTATGAGACTCTCAAGAAATATGCATGAACTTAATATTCTATTAAACTCTTCGTCATTTAATATTTTGCTCGCAATCTTTTTACATGGACAATATCAATAGAAGCGGAATTTAATTAGCTTTCCATTGATACATTTCGTTATCTGATAAATAAATTAGAACCATGCATAAATTAGCGTTAACTAAATAAATAACATCATGAAATCGGGTAATTTTTCCCGATTGATGAGGTTATTTATTTAGTTAACGCTAATTTATGCATGCTGCTAATTCATTTATCAGATAACGAAATGTATCAATGGAAAGCTAATGAAATTCCGCTTCTATTGATATTGTCCATGTAAAAAGATTGCGAGCAAAATATTAAATGACGAAGAGTTTAATAGAATATTAAGTTCATGCATATTTCTTGAGAGTCTCATAATGGCATTTCTTTAGTGTGTTTTACGGTTTTTTATTTAATAATATTATAGAACAAACATTTCCGAAGACAACAGTATATCTTTTATACTGATAAACATATATTTAGTAAGGGAAAATTACCCTAAGCTGGCAAACACGGCCGGCAAGTGGCGTTTGTTGGTCCTCCAGCTGGCATCTCCCGCACTTTTCGCCTGCACAGCGAGGGCTGTGACGTCACGTGCAAGACACCTATACTTCATAAGTTGCATTTTTCTTAAATTTATCCATTTACTCTTTGCTTTTTATTTCCCACAAACATTCAGTTTCTATATAATTGGATGAATTCTGTCCAAAAGTGCTTCTCATTAAAGAAACCATTCATCTTGGTAGTCCTCTCGCGACGCTGTCAGTGGCGAAACTGACGGTTGGCCTCACGATCACCACACTCACGGTGCGATCCGGTCTGAACCGGATGATCTGTCGGATCTAAAAACCAAACACTGCTTGGTCGCATCCGACCAGCTGTCAGTCGGTCGGACAGACCAAAATCACCCCACTCACGATCCAATCTGGTCGGATCCAACCAGATCTGTCCGATGGTCGTACGACCAGATCGCACCGTGGATGGGGGCCTTTACCGTTCATTGGGACGGGAAGATCCTTCCTCAGGACGATGGCACTCGCGCCGAAAGACTCGCCATCCTCGTCACAGGAGAAGGAGTGGAGAAGCTCCTAGGAGTCCCGAAACTGCACTCCGGAACTGGTGATGCCGCCGCTACAGCTGTGTTCGAGGCTCTAGAAGACTGGGGGGTCCAGGAACGAGTGGTGGCGATGTGCTTCCACACAACCAGTGCCAACACTGCAGCCATCAATGGTGCATGCACCATCTTGCAACAGAAGATCGGCCGACCCCTCGTTTCACTTGCTCGCCGTCATCACGTCCACGAACTTGTCCTTGAGAAGGCCTTTTATACGTGTTTGGGGTCATCTTCTGGTCCTGAGATCACCATCTTCTCTCACTTCAAGGACTGCTGGTCTCACATCAACCAGTCGGCAATAAACCCTCCCACCAACGAAGATCTGCTGGAGACTCTGGTCTCCAAGAGGGACGATCTCATTCAAGGTTTGAAAGGTCTGCTTCAGACAAAGCAGCCCCGTGACCACTATAAGGAACTCGCTGAGCCCAGCATCCTTTTCCTCGGCGGCGCTCTTCCCAAGACCTCGATCCGTAGCCCCGGAGCGCTTCATCGAGCGCGTTGGATG
>JACEEZ010006955.1:0-130000 GCA_016584305.1 Chionoecetes opilio | reverse complement strand
TGTAACCTTTAGTTATTTATGCTTTATAATAAAATAACAAAACTACTGCTTCAGTTTCAAACTCCCAAAGTAAATATTTGTCTGTCCCCATAAGTTACAAGACGCTCGGTCCACGAGCACGCCACCTAAGTCATTCACCTTTCTCATTTACCGTAACCATAACTTACGGGGCACGACAGTGGTGGCAGCTTTTGGGGATTTTGGAGCTGATAAGTATTTGATGGTAAGAAAGCAACGTCAGGAAAGCCTCCAACAGAAAAGGTTTGATGTGGCGCCGTCAACCTAAAGTAAAGCAGTTTTGGTCAGACAGCGATACCAGCAGTGAGGAAGTAGATTACTCGAGTGACAGTGATAATTACTACTGGGACCATAATACCACCGATATGACAGGTGGCACAACATCACAGGGTCCCGCCCAAAGTACCAGCGATCAGGGAGCAACGGCAGATTTAGCCGCAATAATCACAGGAAATGCAAGAGATAACTATGCTAAAGTTAGCGGACTGCAATATTTTAGTGGAAGAAACCTGAGCCTTGACCCTGCCTACCCAGGTGTACATTTCCACACAAACCCCAAGGTCTGGCTTAGAGATATCCAGACCAGGGCCAAAGAAAATTGGACAGATTGTGGTAGGATAGAACTGGCAAAACAATATTCAGTAGATACCGCCAGAGAGTTCTGGGTAAATGAATGCGAAAACCAAAAATTCGTGTGGAATAACGTAGTCCAAGCATTTCTGAAGCATTTCACCGTCGAGAGTGAAATCAACGACATGACGGCAGCAATAAGTAATGCCCAGCGAAGACCAGGAGAAACTTTCTATGTTTTTTATGGCAGGCTTGATAGTCTCATAAATAGGGCAAAAAGAGAATATCCCGAGTACGAAGCATGCCTTCGCAATATTGCAGCGGGAAAATTTTGTGACGCCCTGCCGATAGGATTCTCATCCTACAGAGCCACAGTCGCACCAGGCGACCTTAACGCGCTCTATAAAAAGGCTTTAGACTATGTAAAGACCGCCCCGGCATGCAAGCTAAAAGATGAGGACGTCGCGTTAGAGACACGCATGCAGGTTCGTGTGGTTGTAGAACAACCAAAACAAATACTACAGTCACAGGCAGGAAGATGGGAAGGAGCTAAAGACACGCCCGCCCATGATAACAACAGAGGGTGGCCCGCACATGTTAACACCAGAGGGTGGCCCGCCCATGATAACAACAGAGGGTGGCCCGCACATGTTAACACCAGAGGGTGGCCCGCCCATGATAACAACAGAGGGTGGCCCGCCCATGATAACACCAGAGGGTGGCCCGCCCATGATAACAACAGAGGGTGGCCCGCCCATGATAACAACAGAGGGTGGCCCGCCCATGTTAACACCAGAGGGTGGCCCGCCCATGATAACAACAGAGGGTGGCCCGCCCATGATAACACCAGAGGGTGGCCCGCCCATGATAACAACAGAGGGTGGCCCGCCCATGATAACAACAGAGGGTGGCCCGCCCATGATAACAACAGAGGGTGGCCCGCCCATGATAACAACAGAGGGTGGCCCGCCCATGATAACAACAGAGGGTGGCCCGCCCATGATAACAACAGAGGGTGGCCCGCACATGTTAACACCAGAGGGTGGCCCGCCCATGATAACAACAGAGGGTGGCCCGCACATGTTAACACCAGAGGGTGGCCCGCCCATGATAACAACAGAGGGTGGCCCGCCCATGATAACAACAGAGGGTGGCCCGCACATGTTAACACCAGAGGGTGGCCCGCCCATGATAACAACAGAGGGTGGCCCGCCCATGTTAACACCAGAGGGTGGCCCGCCCATGATAACAACAGAGGGTGGCCCGCACATGTTAACACCAGAGGGTGGCCCGCCCATGATAACAACAGAGGGTGGCCCGCCCATGATAACAACAGAGGGTGGCCCGCACATGTAACACCAGAGGGTGGCCCGCCCATGATAACAACAGAGGGTGGCCCGCCCATGTTAACACCAGAGGGTGGCCCGCCCATGATAACAACAGAGGGTGGCCCGCACATGTTAACACCAGAGGGTGGCCCGCCCATGATAACAACAGAGGGTGGCCCGCACATGTTAACACCAGAGGGTGGCCCGCCCATGATAACAACAGAGGGTGGCCCGCCCATGTTAACACCAGAGGGTGGCCCGCCCATGTTAACACCAGAGGGTGGCCCGCACATGTTAACACCAGAGGGTGGCCCGCACATGTTAACACCAGAGGGTGGCCCGCACATGTTAACACCAGAGGGTGGCCCGCCCATGATAACACCAGAGGGTGGCCCGCACATGTTAACACCAGAGGGTGGGCCGCACATGTTAACACCAGAGGGTGGCCCGCCCAAGACAGTAAGAAAGTGTGGGAGAGGAGCGCCACATGCTTTTCATGTGGGCGAAAGGGGCACATTGCTCGTGATTGCCGGAGCAATAGACAAAGAAATAATAATTACGGGTGTGCGAATTGTGGACTAAACAACCACGCTACTCGTTTTTGTAAGAAAAAAAAAACTTGGTCGAGACAGTAAAAATAACTCAAAAAGGCACATCTGGTGGCAAGGGTAAAAAGGTAAGTCACGAAAATAAGGAAAGTGACACACACAAAACGCAAGAGGATGACAAGGTAAAAAGTCCACCAGATTCAAGTGCAAATGCAGGCAGCTCCGGAGAGGAAGCCGTGTTGCCAGTCTTAAATGGTAAATTACGCATAGATGCGGTCACCCATGCAGGGGGATTAATGACACTAAAGGTCAAAGTAAAAGGACCTAATGGGAAAGAGAAAAATGTAATGGCCCTCCTAGACACAGGAGCCTGTGTGAGTCTCGTCCATGCCACTCTGTGTGAAGAATTAGAGATCCCTTGTAGCGCAAAAAGTAAAAGGAAGTTGTATTCCATCACCGACGAGGAAATTCCCAACCAGGGTGAGGCAAATGTGGGCATGGTTTTGGGAGACAGATTAGATTATCATACCTTTATAATGACTAGAGGAATTGAGCTACCTACACCACTCTTACTAGGAGCTGACTTTTTGCTAAATAGAAACATAACCTTAAAGGTAGAAAAGACGAGAAAAAACATAACCCATGGCACAGAAAACGCGAGAATAACTATAGAAGGGGTGGAGATCCCCATAGTAAGTACCAAGTTGGACGTAGAAATGGGCATGGTAAAAGAGGGAGAGAAAACGGAAGAGAACCGAGGGCATGACGAGAGTCCGCGCATGAAAGTACAGGCCAGTACATATACCACCCGCCACGGCTGGTTACGTCATGCTGACAACCACAGCGGCTGAGGTGGAAGAGGCACTGTTTGAGCCTTGTGTAGGAGATATACAAGCGCGTGTCCTTTGTCCAGGGATTGTCAAATTGATAAATAATGAAAAAGAAGCTATATTTTGCATTCCTGACATCAATGCAGAGGCAGAGAGTATCACTCTTGAACCAGGTGCCACACTAGGACACATAGCAGGGATAAAACAAGTGCAGTACACAGAGGAAGAGACAGAAAAAGCACTGATTTCCACTGTACAAACCCAGGAGAAAAGGTGAGATAGATTAATGTGGGTAGTGGACACACTCTTCCCGTCTGGCACCCAGGAGAACAAGGCACTGAAAGTTCTGGTACAAAAGTATCCATTAGTAGTCACAACAAAGGAGGACCCTCTTTCGGTCACTCCATACTTTGTCCATACTATCAATCAAGTAGATCCCAGAGTAGTATACAGACGCCCATATAATGTTCCTGTCAAATATTATGAACAATTAAAAGAGCACCTGGCGATGCTACAGGAAGAGGGAATTATCCGTCCCTGAAGATGCCCTTATAACAGCCCTCTAGTCCCTGTACCTAACAAGGATGGTGGACTAAGGCTTTGTCTGGACTTCAGAGCGCTTAACGCTACCTTAAGAGACGACACATTTCCCTTGCCTAACATGCAAGCAATGCTGCACCAGAGGGACCAGAGCAAGCTTTTCTCTGGCCTGGACATGCGAATGGGCTATCACCAAATTAAATGATCTGATGATAGCATGGAAAAGACTGCCTTCTCTTCTCCTGATGGCCATGGGGAGTTTACTTCCCTTCCCTTGGGCCTCAAAGACGCCCCATCCTGTTACCAAAGAATAGTTCACTCAGTACTAGTGGGTTTAATAGGGCGCATCACCCACGTCTATCTGCACGACATCATTGTGCAGGGTAAAGATCTGCAAGACCCTGTCACTAATCTAGATGCAGTGCTGGCTCCACTAGCGGATGCTAAGTTGGCACTGAAAATGGAAAAGTGTAGCTTTTTCAAAGGAAATGTAGAGTATTTAGGTCATGTCATTAGTGCCGAGGGTCTCAAACCACAACCACAGAAAGTGCCAGCGATAAGAAGGCTGCCAGTCCCTAAGACCATTCACGATTTACAATCGTTTCTAGGCATGATAAATTACTATAGGAAGTTCATTTCACAATATTCCCAGATATGTAACCCGCTAACAAAATTGATGGCGGGAAGACAAAAACAAGTAAGAAAGAATGACAACACTCCCTTAACCTGGACAGAGGAAGCACTTGAAGCATTTCAAGAGTTAAAACGCACTCTGGCGGAGGAAGTCCCACTAGTATTCCCCAATTTTGAGAAGGACTTCTTCCTAGTAACTGACGCGTCGTCAGTAAGTATAGGCGGAATGTTGCAACGGGAAGATGAAAATGGTCATATGAGACCAATCACTTTCTTCAGTAGAACGTTAAACCCTGCGGAAACGCGATACAGCACCATTGAGCGTGAAGCTCTGGCTGTGATATACGGACTAAAAGTAAATCGTCCCCCGTGCTTGGGATACAAAGTTCACATCAGAACAGATCACCCACCGCCCGTTACAATGGTTACTCAATACAGAAAGTCCTAACAGTAGGATCACGAGGTGGCAGACGTTGTTGTCTGAATTAGACTTCACAGTAAAGTATATTCCCGGCCGTGATAATGTTGTAGCAGATTTTTTGAGTGGTATGCGCCAAGATGAAGAAGTGGAATTTGAGGATCCACGTGATAAAATAATGCTGATAAATGATACAAATAAAGAGTCTGTAACAGAGGGAGTGGTAAGTTGGAGTATGGAGGAGATACAAACGCTTCAAGATAGACATGAGGTCTATGGGCCCCTAAAACAATTGTTGAGTACAGACAATAAAGAGAAAAGGAATGAAGCAAGTGAAATTAAAGGCCTGTGCAAAGAATTGCGCAGAGTGTATCAGGATTTAGTGGTGCACAACCAAATCCTGTACATAAAGACCACCACTCCGTATGGAGAGGTCAAATATGCAGTTGTTCTCACCCCGGAATACATTACACGAGCGTTGTGTCTTGCTCACTCAGCGCCAACAGCTGGGCATGGGGGAGTCAAGGTCACACTAGCTCGGTGTGAAAAACTTGGTTTTTGGCCTGGAATGAGAAGGGATGTTGAACACTACTGCAAACTGTCTGTTGTGGTTACAAGCGTGTGCGGGAATCTCACCGAGCACCTTTACCACATTACCCAGACGTCAATGCAGCGATGGAAAGAGTGCACCTGGACCTCGTCGGTCCCACGGGCTACTCGGAGACCGGTTACAGATACGTCTGTACAGTCCTCGACGTAATGACGCGATTTCTAATCGCCGTACCATTGAAGAGTAAAGAAGCAGCAGAGGTGGCAGCTGCCTTTTATACACACGTAGTCTGTGTTCACGGCGTCCCCAAAGTAGTCGTTACAGACCGAGGACGAGAATTTATAAATGAAATTTTCCGAGAAGTGGCGAGAAAACTAGGAGTGACTCGCCTAAAGACTACACCTCGTCACCCGTCAGCTAACGGAGTCATTGAACGGCCGAATGGAACGCTGATCAATATCCTGCCTACCATGGTACAGGATAATAGGAGCCTCTGGGATGAAATGCTACCTGTAGCTGTATACGCCTATAATACGGCGTATCACAGGACCATACGTGACAGCCATTTCTACTTCTTTTATCTCCGCGACCCAGTGACTCCGTAAGCGATGATTGAGGAACAGCAGCAGCCTTGGTATAACCTAGATTCCTATAAAAACCGTAGGTCACTTATAGCGCAGAAAGTGTATGAGAGATGCGAGACATATTTGGAGGAAGGTAGATTGCAAATGGAAAGCAAATACTCTAAAGCTAAAATACAACCCATCAAAGTAGGAGACAGAGTTTATGTGAAACCTAGGTACACAAAGGGTGAGCCTAGAACACTCCTGCCTCTGTATGATGGACCCTACACAGTCCTCAAAATGGTGAGTGACGTCGTAGTGAAAATTAAAAATGTTAGGACGGGGAAAGAACATGTCCTCCACACTGACCGAGTGGGAATCCTACATGAAGATTGTGTGGATGTCGGCATGAATGAGAAAATACGCAAAGCCTACCCACGACAAGAGGAAACACAGGTTGAGTTGACAGCGGACCTCCTACTTACGGGGCACGACAGTGGGTGAGTGAATGGGTGGGGGTAATACATACATTTCTACATCCATGATTTCAGGAAAGTTAGAAGGGGCTATCTGGAGAGTCCATGTTTGGTGGGCCGAAGGCCCACCAATAGCCCTCCGCAGGAGCTAGCCAAAAAGTCCGCCCGGAGGGCGGCTTTGTGGCTAGTAATAATAATAATAATAATAATAATAATAATAATAATAATAATAATAACAATAATAATAATAATAATAATAATAATAATAATAATAATAACAATAATAATAATAATAATAGTAATAATAATAATAATAATAATAATAATAACAATAATAATAATAATAATAATAATAATAATAATAACAACTCTCTCTCTCTCTCTCTCTCTCTCTCGGTATATATATACAGGGAGGTCCTGTTATACGAGCATTGGGTATACGAGAATGCGATGATAGGAGATGTGTAAATTAGGGTCTATTTTCAACATACGAGATCAAAAATCCAATGTTAGGACATTCAAACTGGGGTGAGTAAAATGACCAAGTTATTTACTAAAGTAAATTACAAGTTATTTACTAAAATTATAAAGTCATTTACTGACTACAGGGAGGTCCCGAAGATACGAGCAGTTAGGTGCCACAGGTCTGGCATACTCGTAAAGTGAAATCTGGTATAAGGAAACACATAACTCATGGTAAAATATAGGTTTGGTTCCAGGACCCCATCAATTTAAAAAAAAAAAAAAAAAAAAAAATGTTTTTCAAGCTATCATAAAATTTGGTAATATTTAGTAGGGGTGCGAGAACCCCTTGAGGAATCCTATGGTCCCTGGTGATATCCTATGGTGCCATCACAGGCGTGGGAGCTGACCTGACTTCTTCTGGAAGGCACATATTATACAGCTGATAACGGGGTGTTGTGTTGTGCGGGCGGCAGCCGATGTCCACCGCCAGCGCAGATCTCCTTGGTAATTATTTAGTAGGAAAGCGAGGACCCTTTGAGGAATCCTATGATCACTGGTGATATCCTATGGTGCTATCACAGGCGTAGGAGCTGACTGTCTTCTTCAGGAAGGCACAGGTGAGGCGGATGACGGCGGTTTTTGAGAGAGGCGGTGGACGGGGCAGGCCGCCGCCTCCTCCGCCAAGGTAAGTTTGGGCAGGCTTAAACGTCTTATCACTCGTTATTATACAACTTAGTGATTATGGTGAGATGTTATATACACGTGTCATTATCTAAATCAATGTAGCACCGTGTGTCACCTTAAATAAGGGTGATTTAAAGATGTTATGATGAGGCGACTGCTGGCCGAGCTGGCGGGGCAGAGAGTGACGGAGAAATACTTGCCGCGGAGCCGCCCCATATCACAAATATTCACCATTTTAACACACATACACACCTTCTACCACCAATACACTAGCAACACAGGCTCCTTACTTATATATCTTACTATCTGATACATTAAAACTACTTAAAACGCAAGCATTCAAAATAAAACGAGAATTAGTTTTAGATGACGGGGACAGAAGGCGGAGAGGCAGTCTGGCATGCCATTCTTGCCCGGAAATATGTATCGCTGGCTTGTTATTGGTCGAGAAGTTTTAAAAACTGTTTGTCATTGACTGGTGACGGATGACGCCTTAGCCAGTCACAACCTTCCTACTCGTTTACGACCTATCGAGGGAGCTTTGTAGCTTCCGTCGTTAGGGAAAGTAGTATCTAGGTAGTGCGAGAGCAAGTTGTTGCTGGCCATACTACCTCCGTTGCTGGCTTCTCGTCCAGGGTTGTGAATTTTTGTAGGCCCAATTGTGGTACCGAGCCACCAGAATGATCCTATTTTCAGATTGATTATGGTACAACCTTAGGTAAAATCATATAGTCAGTAAATGACTTTATAATTTTAGTAAATAACTTGTAATTTACTTTGGTGAATAACTTGGTCATTTTACTCACCCCAGTTTGAATGTCCTAGCATTGGATTTGTGATCTCGTACATTGAAAATAGACCCTAATTTACACATCTCCTATCATCGCATTCTCGTATACCAAATGCTCGTATAACAGGACCTCCCTGTATATATATATATTGGCCCCCCTTTTCAATTTTCTGGGTACACCACTGTCTACTACTACCACAATTATTCTGATAGCACTACTACTACTACTACTACTACTACTACTACTACTACTATTGTTCTTACTATTATCTTATCACCACAATTACTACTACTACTACTACTACTACTATTCTGATAGCACTACTACTACTACTACTATTACCATTGTTACTACTATTTTACTACCACTACTACTATGATTAATATATTCACAACTACTACTACCACAACAACAACAACCACTACTACTACCACTACTACAAACCCTCCCACACAATTCCTTTCATCCTCCTCTTCAAAACGAGACCCAACACGACACACATCCAACTACCACACACCACCACCACCACTATAACTACCACTGCTACTTACCTACAAGGACCTTACAGTCGGCCCTAATAAGATCCTGCTCTTGGAGTCGAAAAATGCCACAAAATGCGTGAAAGAACTCGTTTGTGAGCCCGCCCAGACACAGCTGCCAGATCTATGAGGGGATGATTGGTGTTATTATTACTGCTATGCTATTACTACTGCTACTACTACTATACTACAAACTCTATTACTACTCTACTGCTACTATGCTACTATTTACTGTACTACTATACTACTACTCTATTACTATTCTACTGCTACTACTGCTATTTACTACTGCTACTACTGCATACTACTACTACTACTACTGCTACTACTACTACTATACTGCTACTACTACTATATACACTACTAATTACTACTACTCTACTACTACTCTACTGTACTACTGCTATACTACTACTACTACTACTGCTACTACTATACTACTACTATTACTACTACTACTACTGCTACTACTACTACTACTACTATTAACTATAACTAATAATAATAATAATAATAATAATAATAAACACTATTACTACTCCCACTACTACACTACTACTACCACTACTACTACTACCACTACTACTACTATACTAATAATAATAATAATAATAATAATAATAATAATACCACCACTACTACTACTACCATTATTACTATACTACTACTACTACTACTACCATTATTATTACTACTACTACTACTATACTACTACTACTACTACTACTACTATTGTTACTATTATCTTACTACCACTACTCCCATGATTAATATTTACACAACTACTACTACACAACAACTACTAAAACCACCACCACCACTACTACTATACTACTACTACAACACTATAACACTGTTCTAACCGTGTTCGATGTTCTTAGGCAGCGTTCTCCCCTTGTGATGTTAATGATTTCTTCATCATCAGAGCACTCAGGCAAGGCAGCCTCTAGCGCCAAGAGCCTGAAGAGATACAACATAGAGGTTAGGTTAGGTTAGGTTAGTAATTACATTGTTATATATGCGGCCGTTACCTATGAGACCACAAGACTGGTAGCTAGACAGACACACCACACATCACAGACTGACATACAGAAAAAACACACAGACAGACAGACAAAAAAGAGACACACACACACACTCATACACGACTCGTCATAGCTTTCCCTTTTTTCTTTGGGGCTTACATGAATGAGGAAAACGAGTGTTGGGTGCCCATCACTAGGGTAGATATTAGTATCAGTTTAGGTACTCATGTATTATATAGATTAATTTCTTTAGTAGTAGTAGTAGTAGTAGTAGGTAAGTAGTAGTAGAAAGCAGTAGTAGTAGTTATAAATGTACGCCAAAGAAGTATTATCAAGGGTTTATGGAACTCCCGCCCATGGGAATTCTCGCCGAAACACCCAAACTAGAAGTCTCGTCGACGTGCAAATGTTAACCTAACCTAACCTGGACAGTGGCACCTAACTTCACCAAAAACCTAACCTGGACAGTGGCACCTAACTTCACCTAACCTAACCTGGACAGTGGCACCTAACTTCACCTAACCTAACCTGGACAGTGGCACCTAACTTCACCTAACCTAACCTGGACATTGGCACCTAACTTCACCTAACCTAACCTGGACATTGGCACCTAACTTCACCTAACCTAACCTGGACATTGGCACCTAACTTCACCTAACCAAACCCTGGACATTGGCACCTAACTTCACCTAACCTAACCTGGACAGTGGCACCTAACTTCACCTAACCTAACCTGGACAGTGGCACCTAACTTCACCTAACCTAACCTGGACATTGGCACCTAACTTCACCTAACCTAACCTGGACATTGGCACCTAACTTCACCTAACCTAACCTGGACATTGGCACCTAACTTCACCTAACCTAACCTGGACATTGGCACCTAACTTCACCTAACCTAACCTGGACATTGGCACCTAACTTCACCTAACCTAACCTGGACATTGGCACCTAGCTTCACCTAACCTAACCTGGACATGGCACCTAACTTCACCTAACCTAACCGGGACATTGGCACCAAACTTCACCTACCTTTAACCTGGACTTTGGCACCAAAACTTCACCAAACCCTAACCTGGACTTTGGCACCTAACTTCACCTAACAAACCTGGACATGGCACCTAACTTCACTAACCTAACCTGGACAGTGGCACCTAACTTCACCTAAACCTAACCTGGACATTGGCCCCTAACTTCACCTAACCTAACCTGGACAGTGGCACCTAACTTCACCTAACCTAACCGGACATTGGCACCTAACTTCACCTAACCTAACCTGGACAGTGGCACCAACTTCACCTAACCTAACCTGGACTTTGGCACCTAACTTCACCTAACCTAACCTGGACATTGGCACCTAACTTCACCTAACCTAACCTGGACATTGGTACCTAACTTCACCTAACCTAACCTGGACTTTGGCACCTAACTTCACCTAACCTAACCTGGACATGGCACCTAACTTACCAATAACCTAACCTGGACGTGGAACCTAACTTACCTAACCTAACCTGGACATGGCACCTAACTTAACTAACCTAACCTGGACATTGGCACCTAACTTCACCTAACCTAACCTGGACATTGGCACCTAACTTCACCTAACCTAACCTGGACATTGGCACCTAACTTCACCTAACCTAACCGGGGACAGTGGCACCTAACTTCACCTAACCTAACTGGACATTGGCCACCTAACTTAACCTAACCTAACCTGGACATTGGCACCTAACTTCACCAAACCTAACCGGGACATTGGCACCTAACTTCACCTAACCTAACCTGGACATTGGCCCCTAGCTTCACCTAACCAAACCCTGGACATTGGCACCTAACTTCACCTAACCTAACCTGGACAATTGGCACCTAACTTCACCTAACCAAACCTGGACATTGGCCCCTAACTTCACTAACCTAACCTGGACAGTGGCACCTACTTCCCAACCTACCTGGACATTGGCACCTAACTTCACCTAACCTAACCTGGACATTGGCACCTAACTTCACCTAACCTAACCTGGACATTGGCACCTAACTTCACCTAACCTAACCTGGACATTGGCACCTAACTTCACCTAACCTAACCTGGACATTGGCACCTAACTTCACCAACCTAACCGGACATGGCACCTAACTTCACCTAACCTAACCTGGACATTGGCACCTAACTTCACCTAACCTAACCTGGACATTGGCACCGAACTTCACCTAACCTAACCTGGACATTGGCACCTAACTTTACCTAACCTAACCTGGACATTGGCACCTAACTTCACCTAACCTAACCTGGACATTGGCACCTAACTTCACCTAACCTAACCTGGACATTGGCACCTAACTTCACCTAACCTAACCTGGACATTGGCCCCTAACTTCACCTAACCAAAACCTGGACAGTGGCACCAAATTTCACCTAACCTAACCTGGACTTTGGCACCTAACTTCCCCTAACCTAACCTGGACATTGGCACCTAACTTCACCTAACCAAACCCTGGACATTGGCACCTAACTTCACCTAACCTAACCTGGACAGTGGCACCTAAACTTCCCCTAACCTAACCTGGACTTTGGCACCAAAATTCACCTAACCTAACCTGGACAGTGGCACCTAACTTCACCTAACCAAACCCTGGACAGTGGCACCTAAACTTCACCTAACCAAACCTGGACAGGGCACCTAACTTCACCAAACCCTAACCTGGACAGTGGCACCTAACTTCACCTAACCTAACCTGGACAGTGGCACCTAACTTCACCAAACCCTAACCTGGACAGTGGCAACCTAACTTCACCTAACCTAACCTGGACATTGGCCCCTAACTTCAACTAACCTAACCTGGACAGTGGCACCTAATTTCACCTAACCTAACCTGGACAGTGGCACCTAACTTCACCAAAACCTAACTGGTAGTGGCACCTAACTTCACCTAACCTAACCTGGACAGTGGCACCTAACTTCACCTAACCTAACCTGGATAGTGGCACCTAACTTCACCTAACCTAACCTGGACATTGGCACCTAACTTCACCTAACCTAACCTGGATAGTGGCACCTAACTTCACCTAACCTAACCTGGACATTGGCACCTAACTTCACCTAACCTAACCTGGACATTGGCACCTAACTTCACCTAACCTAACCTGGACAGTGGCACCTAACTTCACCTAACCTAACCTGGACATTGGCACCTAACTTCACCTAACTGATCAAGCTAACGATAGTATTACATCCCTGAATGCACAAACGCGGGTAACACTTGATTAAATGTATATATTGGCTCCTGTAATATCAAGAATTGGAACACTCGACAACGGTGGCGAGAATTCCAGGTACAGTTGTTTCGTACCCAAGTTTTATTAGTAGTTTCGTACACTGATTTTGAGTTTTTTCTACTGCTACCGTTCCTCCTCCTCTACTACTACTATTACTACTACTACTACTATTACTACTACTACTACTACTATTACTACTACTACTACTACTATTACTACTACTACTACTACTACTACTACTATTACTACTACTACTACTACTACTACTACTACTACTACTACTACTATTACTACTACTACTACTATTACTACTATTACTACTACTACTACTACTATTACTACTACTACTACTACTACTACTACTTCTACTACCACTACTACTACTACTACTACTACTACTACTACTACTACTATTACTACTACTACTACTATTACTACTATCACTACTACTACTACTACTACTATTACTACTATTACTACTACTACTATTACTACTACTACTACTACTACTACTACTACTACTACTACTTCTACTACCACTACTACTACTACTACTACTACTACTACTACTACTACTACTATTACTACTACTACTACTACCATACTATTTACTACTATACTACCACTACCACTACTACTACTACTACTACCACTACTACTACTACTACTACTACTACTACTACTACTACTACCACTACTACTACTACTACTACTACTACTACTACTACTACTACTACTATTACTACTACTATTATTACTACCACTACCACTACCACTACCACTACTACTACTACTACTACTACCACTACTACTACTACTACTACTACTACTACCACCACTACTACCACTATCACTACCACCACTACTACTACTACTACCACTACTACTACTACTGCTACTGCTACTACTACTACTACCACCACTACTACTACCACTACTACTACTACTACTACCACCACTACTACTACTACTACTACTACTACTACTACTACCACCACCACCACCACCACCACCACCACCACTACTACTACTACGTACGCTACAAGCAAGCATAGTCGTTTCGTACACTCAGACCTAGGGGTGACGGGGAGTTTCGTACACAGGTTGTTTCGTACCCAGGTTTTGTGAGTTGTTTCGTACACTAATTTTGAGTGTTTTCGTACATATCTGGTGTCGTTTCGTAACTAATTGTCAAGTTCAACTCTGAGCTGAGTGTACGAAACGACTATACTTGCTTGTAGCGTACGAAACAACTTTTTGGTGTGCGAAACGACTTGTGTCGAACTGACTGCACCCCCGAAACGACGTGCTTAGTATAGACTTAACTACTACCACTACTACTACCACTACTACCACCACTACTACTACTACTACTACTACTACTACTACTACTACTACTACTACTACTACTACTACTACTACTACTACTACTACTACCACCACTACTACCACTATCACTACCACTACTACCACTACTACTACTACTACCACTACTACTACTACTGCTACCATCGCAGGCCATCGCTGTGACGTCACCGCCTCGCCTAACACAACACTTGAGTGAAAGGTTTTTGCAATGGAGAAATCTCCCCCCAAAAACCCTTACAACGCCCCCTGAAAGGGCCGAAACGACTCCCTAAATACCCAGAACACTTTAGGCCCTCGATTACAATAGCCTATATAATGCTATCTCTAACCCCCTATCTATAACCCCAGAAAAAGCCACTTTCATCTCCAATGTCACCTGGTTTTAATAAACCTGTTGTTGACAGTTGTGCCTCCCTCAGATATCTGCGGGGAGGCACCTGGTGAGTGATACTTACTTTTTCCTCTCGTAACTGTGAAATAACGCTATGCACGTGACTCTACACCCCACTCTATAATGAATGAAGTGTCTAATCTACCTTTGTCTGGGTTTCCCAGACCGTCCCAGCCGCGTCTGGGACCCTAAAAATAAGGGTGAAGGTAAGGGTGTTTTTTTGCCATGATTTCAATGTTCGGTGGCTGGTTGGAGTTATATGGTGGTTATTAAGGTGTTTTCCGGTTTGTTTGAGGTGTGAGGAGGTGGTAATAGGTAATTGTCACGTGAAATAAGCCTTCCCATGCCTTTTTGAAAGCCTGTAGCGGCAAATGAAGGACTATTTTTTTAATCTTGAACCTGGTCGCCCAGGACCTACGTCCAATTTTTTTGTGTCCTTTGTGTTCCCGCCGCTTTAACTCACCCCCCCCCCCCCCCCCCCCCAAACTTGTACCTCTCTCCTCCTGTTCTTGGCAGTGGGACCAGATGTACATGGCAGTGGGACGAGATGATGATGATGAAAAGAGGTGAGACAAAGAAGCCAGCCCTGTTGCTGCTGCTGCTGCTGCTAGTTAGTTTAGTGCTGCTATTACCGGCTAACAGGGTTACACCGGGTGTGCTGCTGCGCTACACTCCCTGTACAAAAAGTCTGCGCTCACGCCTTTTTCGCTTTTCACAAACTCTAGACTTTTAATTAATTCATTTCATGTCAATTTCATTAAAAATAAATGTATTAAATAAAAATAATGTATTTTTTCTAAGGGAAAAGAATTTTTCTCCTCCCCCTCCTCCTCCCCCTCCCTCCTCCTCCTCACCCTCCTCCTCCTCCTCCTCCTCCTCCTCCTCCTCCCTCCTCCTTCCCCTCCCCCTCCATCCTCCCCCTCCATCTCCTCCCTCCTCCATCTCCTCCTCTTCCATCCCCTCCTCCTCCTCCCCTCCTCCATCTCCTCCTCCTCCATCTCCTCCTCCTCCATCTCCCCCTCCTCCATTCTCCTCCTCCATCTCCCCCTCCTCCATCTCCCTCCTCCTCCTCCCTCCTCCTCCTCCTCCTCCCCCTCCTCCTCCTCCTCCCCCACCTCACCTCCTCCTCCTCCCCTCCCCCTCCTCCTCCTCCTCCCCCTCCTCCTCCTCCTCCTCCTCCCTGCTCCCCTCCCCCTCCCCTCCCCTCCTCCTCCTCCTCCCCTCCCCCCCCCCCTCCCCCTCCTCTCCTCCTCCTCCTCCTCCCTCCCTCTCCTCCTCCGCCAGTCAGCAGAGAAAGTCTTAAAGGTGCTTAAAAACTCTGCGCTGACGCCTGTTTTCGCTTTCACAAGCTCTAGACTTTTTTTTTTTTTACAATAGGAGTGTAGACAGCAGCCAAATTGAACCAAATAATCTAACCTTTATAATAACTTTCCCAAAAACCGTATCTAACTATAAGCCTTAAAAAATAACTAACCTAAAATTTATTAAGGTGCAAATGAGGAGGAAATGAGGGGTGAGGGGAAGATAAGGGAGGGAAATAAGGGTTTTTAGGGGGAAATAAAGGGAAATGAGGGTAAATATGGGGAAAATGAAGGGGAATCTGAGGGCGAAATATGGAGCAAATAGGGTAAAATGAGGGGAAAGTGAGGGGAAATTAGTGATTTTAAGGCCATTTTATTGTTTTGGGGAAATGACAGGAAAGTGAAGGAAACGAGTGGTTTCAGGAAAGGGAGGGGAAATGAGCTGTTTTAGGGGGAAACGAGGGGAAATTAGAGTTTTATGGGGTAAAAGAGGGGAAATAAAGGTTTTTAGGGGAAAATTAGGGTAAATATGGAGGGAATATGAATCTGAGGGGAAAATATGGAGAAATTAGGGATAAATGAGGGGAAATGTGGGGAAAGTGCCGGAAAATTAGGAATTGTAAGGCAAATTTTTTGATTGGGAGAAATAAGGGGAAAATGACAGGAAAGTGAGGGGAAATTGGTGGTTTAAGGAAAGTGAGGGGAAATGAGTGGTTTTAAGGGGAAATGAGGGGAAATTAGAATTTAAAGGGGGAAAATGAGGGGAAATTATGGGTTTTAAGGGGGAGAAAAATTAGGGGAAATTAGGGGTAACTGAGGGGAAAGTGAGGGGAAACTAGGGATTTTAAGGCAAATTTTTGGTTTAGGCGAAATGAGGGGAAAATGAGGGGAAATGGGTGGTTTAAGGAAAGTGAGGGGAAATGAGTGGTTTTAAGGGGAAACGAGGGGAAATTAGAGTTTTAAGGGGGAAAATGAGGGGAAATTATGGGTTTTAAGGGGTAAAATGAGGGGAAAGTGAGGGGAAACTAGGGATTTTAAGGCAAATTTTTGGTTTTGGCGAAATGAGGGGAAATTGACAGGAAAATGAGGGGAAATGGGTGGTTTAAGGAAAGTGAGGGGAAATGAGTGGTTTTAAGGGGAAACGAGGGGAAATTAGAGTTTTAAGGGGGAAAATGAGGGGAAATTATGGGTTTTAAGGGGTAAAATGAGGGGAAATGAGGGGAAAGTGAGGGGAAACTAGGGATTTTAAGGCATTTTTTTTTGTTTGGGAGAAATGAGGGGAAATTGACAGAAAAGTGAGGGGAAATGGGTAGTTTAGGGAAAGTGAGGGGAAATGAGCAGTTTTAAGGGGAAATTAGAGTCTTAAAGGGGGTAATGAGGGGAAATTATGAGTTTTAAGGGGTAAAATGAGGGGAAATTAGGGGTAAAGGAGGGGAAAGTGAGGGGAAACTAGGGATTTTAAGGCAATTTTTTTGTTTTGGAGAAATGAGGGGAAAATGACAGAAAAGTGAGGGGAAATGGGTGGTTTAGGGAAAGTGAGGGGAAATGAGCGGTTTTAAGGGGTAAAATGAGGGAAAATTAGGGGTAACTGAGGGGAAAGTGAGGGGAAACTAGGGATTTTTTTGTTTGGGAGAAATGAGGGGAAAATTATAGGAAAGTGAGGGGAAATGAGCGGTTTTAAGGAGAAAGGAGGGGAAACGAGGGGAAATTAGAGATTTAAGGGGGAAAATGAGGGGAAATTATGGGTTTTAACGGGTAATATGAGGGGAAATGAGGGGAAAGTGAGGGGAAACTAGGGATTTTAAGTTTTTTTTTGTTTTGGAGAAATGAGGGGAAAATGACAGAAAAGTGAGGGGAAATGGGTGGTTTAGGGAAAGTGAGGGGAAATGAGCGGTTTTAGGGAAAAACGAGGGGAAATTAGTTTTAAGGGGGAAAACGAGTGGAAATTATGAGTTTTAAGGGGGAAAATGAGGGGAAATTATGGGTTTTAAGGGTAAAATGAGGGGAAAGTGAGGGGGAAAATAGGTTTTAAGGCATTTTTTTTTGGAGAAATGAGGGGAAAATGACAGAAAAGTGAGGGGAAATGGGTGGTTTAGGGAAAGTGAGGGGAAATGAGCGGTTTTAAGGGGAAACGAGGGGAAATTAGAGTTTTAAGGGGTAAAATGAGGGGAAATTAGGGGTATAGGAGGGGAAAGTGAGGGGAAACTAGGGATTTTAGGGCATTTTTTTTTTTTGTGGAGAAATGAGGGGAAATTGACAGAAAAGTGAGGGGAAATGGGTGGTTTAGGGAAAGTGATGGGAAATGAGCGGTTTTAAGGATAAAAGAGGGGAAACGAGGGGAAATTAGAGTTTTAAAAGGGGAAAAAAAGGGAAATTAGAGTTTGGGGTAAAAAAGAGGAAAAATGGGATAAAAGAGGGGAAAGTGAGGGAAACTAGGAATTAAGGCATTTTTTTTTGGGAGAAATGAGGGAAATGAAGAAATTTAGGGGAAATGGGTGGTTTAGGGAAAGTGAGGGGAAATGAGCAGTTTTAAGGGGAAACGAGGGGAAATTAGAGTTTTAAAGGGGAAAATGAGGGGAAATTATGATTTTTAAGGGGTCAAAATGAGGGGAAGTTAGGGGTAATATGAGGGGAAATGAGGGGAAACTAGGGATTTTAAGGCATTTTTTTTTGGAGAAATGAGGGGAAATTGACAGAAAAGTGAGGGGAAATTTGGGTTTGGGTTTTGGGAAAGTGAGGGGAAATGAGCGGGTTTTTAAAAGAAAAGAGGGAAACGAGGGAAATTAGAGTTTAAAGGGGGAAAAAGAGGGGAAATTTTGAGTTTTAAAGGGGGAATATGAGGGGAAATGAGGGGAAAGTGAGGGGAAAAATAGGGATTTTAAGGCTTTTTCTTTTTTGAGAAATGAGGGGAAATTGACAGAAAAGTGAGGGGAAATTGGTGGTTTAGGGAAAGTGAGGGGAAATGAGCGGTTTTAAGGGGAAACGAGGGGAAATTAGAGTTTGAAAGGGGAAAATGAGGGGAAATTATGGGTTTTAAGGGGTAAAATGAGGGGAAATTAGGGTAAAGTGAGGCTTTTTCTTTTTTGAGTAATGAGGGGAAATTGACAGAAAAGTGAGGGGAAATGGGTGGTTTAGGGAAAGTGAGGGGAAATGAGCGGTTTTAACGGGAAACGAGGGGAAATTAGAGTTTTAAGGGGGAAAATGAGGGGAAATGACAGAAAAGTGAGGGGAAATGGGTGGTTTAGGGAAAGTGAGGGAATGGCGTTTTAAAGGAAACGAGGGGAAAAATTACAGTTTAAGGGAAATGAGGGGAAATTAGGGGGAATGAGGGGAAAGTGAGGGGAACTAGGGATTTTAAGGCATTTTGAACGTTTAGGACATTTGTAAATTGAGGGACATTTTAGGCATTTTAGGAAATTTGGGCTTTAGGACATTTAGGGGCTTTTAGGAAATTTAGGACATTTAGGAATTTTAGTACATTTTATTACATTTTAGGACATTTTAGGACATTTTAGGACATTTTAGGACATTTTAGGACATTTAAGGACATTTTAGGAGATTTTAGTACATTTTTAGACATTTTAGGACATTTTAGGACTTTTAGTACATTTTAGGACATTATAGTACATTTTAGGACATTTTAGAGCTTTTAGGACATTTTAGGACATTTTAGGACATTTTAGGACATTTTAGGACATTTTAGGACATTTTAGGACATTTTAGGACATTTTAGAGCTTTTTGGACAATTTAGGACATTTTAGTACAATTTCGTACATTTTAGTACATTTTAAAACATTTTAGGACATTTTAGGACATTTTAGGACATTTTAGGACATTTTAGGACATTTTAGGACTTTCAGTACATTTTAGGACATTTTAGGGTATTTAGTACATTTTAGGACATTATAGTACATTTTAGGACATTATAGAGCTTTTAGGACATTTTAGGACATTTTAGGACATTTTAGTACATTTGCGTACATTTCCGTACATTTTAGTACATTTTAAAACATTTTAGGACATTTTAGTACATTTAGGACATATTAGTACATTTTAGGACATTTTAGTACATTTTAGGACATTTTAGAGCTTTTAGGACATTTTAGGACATTTTAGTACAATTTCGTACATTTTAGTACATTTTAAAACATTTTAGGACATTTTAGGACATTCTAGGACATTTTAGGACTTTCAGTACATTTTAACTAGTTAGGTTAACTAACTAGTTAGGTTAACCTAACTAGTTAGGTTAACTAGCTAGTTAACCTAACTAGTTAGGTTAACTAACTAATTAGGTTAACCTAACTAGTTAGGTTAACTAACTAATTAGGTTAACCTAACAGTTAGGTAACCTAATAGTTAACCTAATAGTTAGTAACCTAACTAGTAGGTTAAACCTAACTAGTTAGAACATAACTAGTTAACCAATAGTTAGTTTAAACCCAACTAGTTAGGTTAACTAGTAGTTAACCAATAGTTAGTTAACCTAATAGGTAGTTAAAAGCTAGTTAGGTAATAGCTAGTTAAATAATAGTTAGGTTAACCTAACTAGTTAACCTAACTAGTTAGTTAACCTAACTAGTTAGGTTAACCTAACTAGTTAGTTAACATAACTAGTTAACCTAACTAGTTAGTTAACCTAACTAGTTAGGTTAACTAGCTAGTTAGGTTAACTAGCTAGTTAACCTAACTAGTTAGGTTAACCTAACTAGCTAGTTAACATAACTAGTTAACCTAACAAGTTAGTTAACCTAACTAGTTAGGTTTACTAGCTAGTTAGGTTAACCTAACTAGTTAACCTAACTAACTAGTTAACCTAGCTAGTTAACCTAACTAACTAGTTAACCTAGCTAGTTAGGTTAACCTAACTAGTTAGGTTAACTAGCTAGTTAACCTAACAAGTTAGTTAACCTAACTAGTTAGTTAGCCTAACTAGTTATATTAACTAGCTAGTTAGGTTAACCTAACTAGTTAACCTAACTAACTAGTTAACCTAGCAGTTAGGTTAACCTAATAGTTTGTTAACCTAACTAGTTAACCTAACTAGTTAGTTAACCTAACTAGTTAGTTAACCTAACTAGTTAGGTTAACTAGCTAGTTAACCTAACTAGTTAGGTTAACTAACTAATTAGGTTAACCTAACTAGTTAGGTTAACCTAACTAGTTAGTTAACATAACTAGGTAACCTAACTAGTTAGTTAACCTAACTAGTTAGGTTAACTAGCTAGTTAACCTAACTAGTTAGTTAACCTAACTAGTTAGTTAACCTAGCTAGTTAGGTTAACTAGCTAGTTAACCTAACTAGTTAGGTTAACCTAACTAGTTAACCTAACTAGCTAGTTAACCTAACTAACTAGTTAACCTAGCTAGTTAGGTTAACCTAACTAGTTAGGTTAACTAGCTAGTTAACCTAACAAGTTAGTTAACCTAACTAGTTAGTTAGCCTAACTAGTTATGTTAACTAGCTAGTTAGGTTAACCTAACTAGTTAACCTAACTAACTAGTTAACCTAGCTAGTTAGGTTAACCTAACTAGTTAGTTAACCTAACTAGTTAACCTAACTAATTAGTTAACCTAACTAGTTAGTTAACCTAACTAGTTAGGTTAACTAACTAATTAGGTTAACCTAACTAGTTAGGTTAACCTTACTAGTTAACCTAACTAGTTAGTTAACCTAACTAGTTAGGTTAACCTAACTAGTTAGTTAACATAACTAGTTAACCTAACTAGTTAGTTAACCTAACTAGTTAGGTTAACTAGCTAGTTAACCTAACTAGTTAGTTAACCTAACTAGTTAGTTAACCTAGCTAGTTAGGTTAACTAGCTAGTTAACCTAACTAGTTAGGTTAACCTAACTAGTTAACCTAACTAGTTAGGTTAACCTAACTAGATAGGTTAACTAGTTAGTTAACCTAACTAGTTAGGTTAACCTAACTAGTTAACCTAACTAACTAGTTAACCTATCTAGTTAGGTTAACCTAACTAGTTAGGTTAACTAGCTAGTTAACCTAACTAGTTAGGTTATCCTAACTAGTTAACCTAACTAACTAGTTAACCTAGCTAGTTAACCTAACTAACTAGTTAACCTAGCTAGTTAGGTTAACCTAACTAGTTAGGTTAACTAGCTAGTTAACCTAACAAGTTAGTTAACCTAACTAGTTAGTTAGCCTAACTAGTTATGTTAACTAGCTAGTTAGGTTAACCTAACTAGTTAACCTAACTAACTAGTTAACCTAGCTAGTTAGGTTAACCTAACTAGTTAGTTAACCTAACTAGTTAACCTAACTAATTAGTTAACCTAACTAGTTAGTTAACCTAACTAGTTAGGTTAACTAGCTAGTTAACCTAACTAGTTAGGTTAACTAACTAATTAGGTTAACCTAACTAGTTAGGTTAACTAACTAATTAGGTTAACCTAACTAGTTAGGTTAACCTTACTAGTTAACCTAACTAGTTAGTTAACCTAACTAGTTAGGTTAACCTAACTAGTTAGTTAACATAACTAGTTAACCTAACTAGTTAGTTA
Organism: Chionoecetes opilio; assembly: GCA_016584305.1. Lineage (NCBI taxonomy): Eukaryota > Metazoa > Arthropoda > Malacostraca > Decapoda > Majidae > Chionoecetes > Chionoecetes opilio. The sequence goes on along the minus strand of JACEEZ010006955.1, from coordinate 107,161 downwards.
ACCTAACTAGTTAGGTTAACTAGCTAGTTAACCTAACTAGCTAGTTAACCTAACAAGTTAGTTAACCTAACTAGTTAGTTAGCCTAACTAGTTATATTAACTAGCTAGTTAGGTTAACCTAACTAGTTAACCTAACTAACTAGTTAACCTAGCTAGTTAGGTTAACCTAACTAGTTAGTTAACCTAACTAGTTAGTTAACCTAACTAGTTAGGTTAACTAGCTAGTTAACCTAACTAGTTAGGTTAACTAACTAATTAGGTTAACCTAACTAGTTAGGTTAACCTAACTAGTTTGGGTTTCCTAACTAGTTAATTTAAATAGTATTAGGTTAACCTAACTAGTAACTAAATAAAATAGTTAAACCTAGCTAGTTAGGTTTAACCCAAATTAGTTTAAGGTTTAACTAATAGTTAGTTAAACCCATAGTTAACCATAGTTAGGTTAACTAACTAGTTAACCTAACAGTTAGTTAACTAACTAATTAGGTTAACCTAAAATATTAGGGTTTAAACCCAACTAGTTATAACTAGTATTAAAACCCAATAGTTAGGTTAACTAACTAGTTAGTTAAAATAACAGTTAACCTAATAGTTAGTTAAACCTAACAGTTAGGTAACTAGCAGTTAACCTAACTAGTTAGGGTTTAAATAACTAGTTAGTTAACCTAAGTTAGGTTACAGTAGTTAACTAACTAGTTAGGTTAACCTAACTAGTTAGTTAACAAATAGTTATAACTAGTTAGGGAACCTAACTAGTAGTAACTACTAGGTTAACCTAACAGTTTGGTTAACCTAACTAGTTAGTTTTAAACCCAACTAGTTAGGTTTACTACTAGTTTGGTTAACTAGTAATAAATAGTTAAACTAGCTAGTTAACCCAATAACGTTAACTAGTTAGGTTAAACTAACTAGTTAGTTAACATAACTAGTTAACCTAACAAGTTAGTTAACCTAACTAGTTAGTTAGCCTAACTAGTTAGGTTAACTAACTAGTTAGGTTAACTAGCTAGTTAACCTAACTATAGTTAACCCACTAGTTAGGCCCAATAGTTAGGGTTTAAACCCAACTAGTAAGTAACCGAGTTAACCTAACTAGTTAGGTTAAAATAACTAATTAGGTAACCCAACTAGTTAGGTAACCTACTAGTTAACCTAACTAGTTAGGTTAACTAACTAGGGTTTGGTTAACTAATAGTTAGTTAACCAATAGTAGTTAACCTAACTAGTTAGGTTAAACCTAACTAGTTAGTTAACTTAGTTAACCTAACTAGTTAGTTAACCTAATTAGTTTGTTAACCTAATAGTTAGGTTAACTAACTAGTTAAACCCAATAGTTAGGTTAACTATAGGGTTAACTAACTAGTTAGGTTAAACCTAACTAGTAGGTTAACTAGTTAGTTAGGTTAACTAGTTAGGTTAACCTAACTAGTAGTTAAAATAAACTAGTTAGAGCAACTAACTAGTTAGGTTTAACTAACTGTTAGGTTAACTAGCTAGTTAACCTAACTAGTTAGGTTAAACCTAACTAGCTAGGTTAACATTAGTTTGGTTAACCCAACTATTAGGTTAACTAGTAAATTTGGTTTAACCTAGTTAGGAACTAGCGTTAAACCCAACTAGTTAGTTAACTAGCTAGTTAAACCTAAACTAAATTAGGTTAACTACTGTTAAACCAACTAGTAGGTTAACTAACTATTAGGTTAACTAGTTAGTTAACCCAACTAGTTAGGTTAATAACTAGTTAACCTATAGTTAGGTTAACCTAACCTAGGGTTTGGTTAACTAGTTATTAGTTAGGTTAACTAGTTAGGTTTAAACCCAACTAGGTTAGGTTAAACTAGTAGGTTAACTAACTAGTAGGTTAACCCAACTAGTTTGGTTAACTATAGTTAGGTTAACTAGTTTGGTTTTAACCTAAATAGTTAGGGTTTAATAACTAGTTAGGTTAAACTAGTTAGGTTAACAATAGTTAGGTTAACTAGCTAGTTTAAAAATAGTTAGGTTTAACTAACTAGTTTGGTTTAAATAATAGTTAGGTTAAAATAGTAGGTTAACCTAACTAGTAGGTTAAACTAATTTTGGTTAGTTACCCAATAGTTGGTTAACTAACTAGTTAGGTTAACTAACTAGTTAGGTTAACTAGTTTGTTAACTAACTAGTTAGGGTTTAAACCTAATAGTTAGGTTAAACTAGTACTAGTTTGGTTAATAATAGTTAGGTTAACCCAACTAGTTAGGGTTAACATAAATAAATAGTTAGGTAACCTAACTAGTTTGGTTAACTAACTAGTTAGGTTAACTAGTTAGGTTAACCTAATAGTTTGGTTAACTAGCGGTAACCTAACTAGCTAGGTTAACTAGTTAGGTTAACTATCTAGTTAGGTTTAAATAGCTAGTAACCCAATGTTAGGTTAACTAGTTAGGTACTAGTTATGTTAATAACTAGTTAGGTTAACTAACTAGTTAGGTTAAAAAATAACTAGTTTGGGTTAAAACTAGTTAGGTTAACTAACTAGTTAGGTTAACCTAATTTGTTAGGGTTTAACCCACTAGTTAACCTAAATAGTTAGGTTAACCCAACTAGTTAGGTTAACTAGTTTGTTAACCCAACTAGTTAGGTTAACCTAATTTGGTTAGGTTAAACTAATTAGTTAAAATGTTAAACCCAACTAGTTAGGTTAACTAGCTAGTTAATAACTAGTTAGGTTAACAACTAGTTTGAAAAGTTAGTAAATAACTAGTGTTAACCCAATAGTGGAAATGTACTAACTAGTTAGGTTAAACCCAACTAGTAGGTTACCCAATTTGTTAGAAAACTAACTAGTTAGGTTAATTTAAATAGTAGTAAATAACTAGTAGGTTAAACTTTAATGTTAGGTTAACCCAACTTAAGTTAGTTACTAGTAGTTCTAACTAGTTAGGTTAACTAACTAGCTAGGTTAACTAAAATTATTAAATGGTCCTAAAAAGTAGTTAAAGTGTCCTAAAACTGTTTTAGGTTACTAATAGTTTGGTTAACCTAAATTGTAGTAACCTAATTTTTGTTAAAGTGTTAAACCTAATGTTTAGGGTTAAATGTTATGTTAAAATACTAGTTAGGTTAACCTAACTAAGGTACTATAGAGGTTAACTAAGGTACTAAAAGTTAAACTAAATAGTTAGTTAACCTAATAGTTAGGTTAAACTAACTAGTTAGGTTAACTAGTTAGTATTAAATAGTAGTTAACTAACTAGTTTGGTAAAATAACTAGTTAGGGTTTAAAAAAGTTAATAAAGATTACCTAACTAGTTAGGTTAACTAGTAGGGTTAAAACTAGAGGTAAACCTAAAAAAAATTAGGTTAACCTAAACTAGTTTATGTTGGGTTTAACTAATCTAGTTTTAACCAACTAGTTAGGTTAACCCCACTAGTTTGAACCTTAATAGTTAGTTAACTAACTAGTTAGGTTAACTAACTAGTTAGGGTTTAACTAGCTAGTTTTCTAACTATTAGGTTACCTAAAAATGTTAATTTGTTTTTTTTCTGTTATTTTCTCTTTCATTTTTAACTTATTTTCTGTGTTTCTGCGTTAACCTAATAGTTAGGGTTAAAACCCAACTAGTTGGTTAACCCATTAGTTCGTTAACCCACTAGTTTGGTTAACTAATAGTTAATAAACTAGTTAGTAACCTAACTAGTTAGTTAACCTAAAAACTAGTTAATTCCTAATGTATTTAAAATGTTAAAATGTTCCTAGTTTTAAAACTGTACTACAATTTTTAAACTGTTATTAACCAATTGTACCAAACTTGTTATTAAATAGTTCCTAAATGTCTAAAAACTAAAAGGTTAATAAATAGTTGTACTAAGTTCCTATGTTACTAATATGTACCTTTAAAGTAACTAAATTCCTAATAGTTTTAAAAACTATTAAATGTTAGGTTACCAATGTTTCCTAATTATAGTAACCTAAAATTCCCAAACTGTTTAAAACCAATATTTGGGTTAACTGTTAAACTATATGTTCCTAAATGTTACTAAATAACTAAAAATGCCTTAAAATCTAGTTCCTAATGTTAGTTTAAAACTTTATTAATGTCTAAAATCTAATAATTCCTAATGTTTTAAAATAGTTATTACGTTTGTTACTAAGGTCCTAACTGTTCCTAAACAACTAGTTCCAACAGAAGTTAATAATGTTTTAAATTTAAAATTATAATCTAAACCAAAAGTCCTAAAAGTCCTAGGTTTCTAGTCCCTATTTAATTACTAATTAGGGTTCCTCATTGGTAACTAAAAGTTCCTAAATTATTAATGTCTTAAATAATTTGGGTTACTAATTTTACATTTAAAAAAGTTATTTAAATTGTCCTAAAATTGCTAGTTCTAGTATTTCCTATTTAATAAAATAGTATAAAAGCCTAAAATTAGTCTAAATTAGTACAACTTTTATAACTATGTCCTAATTGTTACCTAACAGTAAATGTTTTAAAAGCGTAACATGTTAGGAACTTGTTAAAACCACATGTTCCTAATATTAGTTAACAATTGTTATAACCCTAAAATGTTAAATCCCAGTTTCCCTCACTTTTCTCATTTAACCCTAAAAATAATTCCACTATTTTAAAAACCCTTTTGGTTAACTAGTTATGTTCCCCTAAGTTCCTCGTTAAAAACGATTCATATTTCCTCACTTTGGGCCTAAACACCATTTCCTAATGTGGTTCCATTTTCCCTCATTAAACATATAAAACTTATTTCCCTAGTTTGTTAAATATAGTATTCCCCATTTTTACCCGTTAAACCAAAATATTTCCCCTATTTTCACTTTAAAACTATACATGGGTTCCTATTACTAAACTAAACTATTAGCTAATTCCTCAGTATTTACAAACAAAAAAATCTAATTTTAGTTCTACTAGTCAACTAATTCCTCAGTTTTACCCTGTTAAAAACGTCTTTCCCCCATTCCCCAAACCAAACCAATTTTACTACTTTTCTTGTATTTCCTATTCTAAAAAAAAAAGCTTAAAATCCTAGTTTCCCCCATTTCCTACTTTACTTTCCCTAAAATGTCCCCATGTTTAAAACTCTAATTTCCCATCATTACCTGCTAATTTTCCTTTAAAATGTCATTTCCCAATCACTTTCCTAAACTAATGTTCCCTACTTTCTGTAATTTCCCTTATTTCCAAAAAAAAAAAACTGCTTAAAATTCCCAGTTTCCCCCACTATTTCCCTAATTCCCCAAAATGTTCAAATTAAAAATCATAAATTTCCCCCATTTCCCTTTAAAACTCTAATTTCCAAATGTTCCTTAAAAACTAAAATTTCCCCCAACTTTCCTTAAACCAACCATTTCCCCCCAAATTTTCCCGCAAGTTCCTAATTTCTAAAACAAAATTGCTTAAAATCCTTAGTTCCCCACTTTCCCCCATTTTAAACCCTAAAATTTCCTTAAATGTTACCAACTAAAACTGCATAATTCCCTTCATGTTTCCCTTAAAACCTAACTAAAATTTCCCTAAATTTCCTAAAAGTCCAAATTCCCTAAATTTCCAAATTTCCTAAAACCAAAATTTCCTAAAATCCTAAATTCCAAAATTTTCCAAAAAATAAAAGCTGCCCTAAATTTCCCTATTTTTCCTTACTTACCTAATTTCCCTAATTTCCCTATTTTCCCCTTTAAAACTCTAATTTCCCTCTTTCCCTTTTTAAAACCCTTATTCCCCTCACTTTCCTAAACCACCATTTCCCCTAAATTTTGTCATTTCCCTATTTCTCCAAAAAAAAAATTTCCTTAAAATCCTAATTTCCCCACTTTCCCAACAATTCCTCACTTCCCAAATTCCTCATTTCCAACCTCATTTATAATTCCTCATAATTTACAAACCTAATTTTCCCCTTTAAAAACTTAATTTCCCCCTTTCCCTAAAAACGTCAAATTTCCCTCCTTCCTAAAACCAACCAAATTTCCCCCAATTTTGTCATTCCTCATTCCAAAAAAAAAAACTTTAAAACCCTAGTTTCCCCTCCCCTTTCCCTTCATTTCCCAAATCATAAATCCTTAAAACCATAATTTTCCCCTCATTTTCCCCATTTAATTCCCCCTTTTCCCCTCGTTTTTCCCCTCTTCCTAAAACCCCTCATTTTCCCCTCACTTTCCTCATTTTCCTTCCCCTTCCCCAAAAAAAAAACCCTATTTCCCCCTCACTTCCCCCCCTTACCCCTCATTTTTCCCTCATTTCTTAAAAGCTCGTTCCTAATTTCCCCTCATTTTAAACCAATTTCCCTCACTTTTCTGTAATTTTTCCCAAATCATTTCTCCAAACAAAAAAATTGCCTTAAAATCCTAGTTCCCTCACTTTCCCTCCTTTACCCTAATTTCCCTATTTACCCCTTTAAAACTCATATTCCCTCATTACCCCTTTAAAACTAATTTTTCCCCTTTTTAAAAAGTCATTTCCCTCATTCCTAAACACCCTTCCCTCACTTTTCTGCAATTCCCATCATTTCCCAAAAAAAAAAAATGCCTAAAACCCTAGTTCCCATTCATTCCCATTAACCAAAAATAATTCCCCTCATTTCCCCTTTTAAAATCTAATTCCCTCGTTTCCCTTAAAACGATCTTTCCCCCACTTCCAAAACACCATTTCCCCCATTTCTGTAATTTCCCCTCATTTCCCAAACAAAAAAATGCTTAAAATCCTAGTTTCCCAACTTCCCCTCATTTTACCTAAAAATATTTCCCCATTTCCCAAAACCTAATTTCCCTCGTTTCCCCTTAAACCCAAATTTTCCCTTCCTTTCTAAACCAGCATTCCATATTTCCTAAAAAACCAAAACCCATTTCCCTCACTTTCGTCATTCCCCTATTTCCCCAAAAAAAAAAAAAACCCTAATTTCCCCTCATTTTCCCCCTTTAAAAATTTAAATTTTCCCCCATTTCCCTTAAAACCAATATTTCCCCTCACTTCCTTTAAAACCCAAATTTCCCCTCACTTTTGTTAATTTCCCCTATTCTCCAAACAAAAAAATTGCCACTTAACCCCAATTTTCCGTCATTTACCAAACCCATTTCCCCTCATTTCCCTTTAACACCATTTTCCCTCGTCTTATTCCCCCTTCAAAAAAAATCCCTAAAAACCCTATTCCCCCTCCCCTTTAAACCTTAATTTCCCCTCATTTACCCAAAAATCAATTTCCCATGTCATTTCCTAAACGCAATTTCCCCATTTCCTTAAAAAAAATTCCCCATTTTCCTTAACCTTTTTCCTCATTTCCCTCAAAAAAATAAAAGGGCCCATTTTCCTATTACCTATTTCCCCTCATTTACCCATTCAAAAATCCGATAATTCCCCTTTAATTTCCCCATATAATTAACCCTCATTTCCCTTAAACCTCATCCCACTTTAAACACCCCCTTTCCCCTCACCCGTATTTCCCCTCATTTCCCAAAACAAAAATTGCTTAAATTAGGGTTTCCTTATTTCCTCATTACCCTTCCAATTTTCCTCATTTCCCCTTAAAAAACCAAATTCCCTCGAGTTCCCTGAACAAAAAACTGCACCATTTAAACAAACCATTTTGCATTTCCCATTCGAAAACAAAAAAGGGGTTAAAATAGCATATTAGGGCCTATTGTAATTTCCCCCAAAACCCAAAATTTCCCCCCAGGGGCCCCTTAAACTAACCCGTTACCCAAAAGACACCCTACTTCAAACCAAAGTTCCCTATTTATGTATTTGTCATTAAAAAAAAATTGTTAAATATAGATGGGGATATTTTATTTTTAATAGAAGAATTTTAGGTTATACCCATAGATAATTTCCCAAAGACCCTTTAAAAAAACCCCAGTTTTTAAACAAACCCTTTCCCCCAAAATGTTATTCCGCTAAAACAAAAGGCTTAATCCTACCTCACTTTCCCCGAAGGGAATTGCCCAAATTGTTCGAACCCAAAAATATTCCCCATTTTCCCTTAAAAAAATTCTTATTTCCCTAAAACCTTATTTCCCTATTGACCTAAAAATTTACTTATTTTATTTTTAAGCTATAAGTCGGTTGGCATTTTATAGGTAGTTAGTCAATTAGATCCCTGGTTAACCCTATTGTATAAATCCTAAAATAGTCAGAGCAGAGAAAGGTGGAGGTTTAGTCATCTTTTATCTCTCTCTGTTTCCCTCGTATGGAGAGAAAGGGGAGAGGAAAGTAGGGGGGGAGGGGGGGGAGGGTAGTAAGGAAAAGAAAGAAAAAATGAGTAGAGTTAGGCAAGGTTAAGATTAAAAAATAGGGTTTTCATTTTAGGTAAAGGGTTAAAAAAGGAGTGGAGAAGGTTTATTGTAGGTGAAGAATAGTAGTTAGGAATGGTACATAAAAAAAGCGAGAGAGAAGATAAGTAGGGACAAGTATAGATAATCGAAAGCGAGGAAAGGGGAATGGAGGAGAGAGAAAGAGAGAGAAGGAGGGGAAAGGAGGGGAGGAGGAGGAGAGGAGAGGAGACGAAAGGAGGAGAGGAGGAGAATTTTCAGAATAGATTAGGTGTAGAGTCAAGTTAGATAGGAATATATAAAAGGGAGGAGAGTGGAGGAAACAGGAGTAAGAGTAGTAAGGATAAAGGCCCCCTGAAAATGGAGGGAGGAGAGGACAAAATAAAACAGGTGAAAAAAGGGTGACAAGCATGAGGGATTTGAGCTGGAGGGTTAAAAGAAAGGGGAAGAGAGCCAATATTAAAGGGGGGAAGGGGGGGGGTAAAGGTTCTGGATTTAGGAAAAAATTATGGTTATCAGTTAGGTTTTGTGACAGGTTATTAAAAGATTTCCAGTTGAAAAAGGCAACTCAAAGGTTTTTAGGGAAGGAGGCGCAATACAACCGTTGCTGGATGCCCTAAACAATAGAAGTGAACATAGGTAGATTAGTCACTATCCATATATGATGATGTCATTGTGGTTGGCAAGAAAGTAGGTAGTCAAGTTAGGTAGAGGGTGGGGTGAGGGGTGATTAAGGTAGTAGGTAATTAGTAGGTGCGTGTAGGTAGTCGTGTAATGGTTATGTCCAGGTTTAAGGTGAATTTCACGTCAGTTATTGAAGGGTGCCCGTCAGGAGACACAATGTCCACACCAAAAGTTGTAATTACCACAGCCATTAGTGTTTTCGGCCTTTCAGTAGGTGGAGTTGGAAACAATTATTAGCAGAATAGGGCCACTTCAGGTTATTAGGGGGAAACGTGCAATTCAGGTGTAGGTTAAAGTTCACAAACAGGGTAAATTATCAACGGTGTAGCGAAAGCGGGCCACGTACCGTTTGGTTAGGTACAGAAGAAGTTGCTTTCTGTTAGAGTAGGTAGGTAGTTAGATGGTAGTTGGTGTGGTGGAGTGTGGGGTGAGTAGGAGTTGGTGTAGGGGTTTGTAGTAGTATGGTGGTAGGTAGTTTGTAGTTGTAAGGTAGGTTTGGTTTGGGGGGTAGTAAGTAGTAGGTAGCAAGTAGCAAGTAGTTGTAGTAGTCGTCAGTAGTAGTTAGTAGTTGGTGCATGATAGGTGGTTTTGTAGTAGGTGGTAGGTAGGTAGTAGTTTGTAAGTAGTTAGTTAGTAGTAGTAGTAGTAGTTTGTGGGTTAGTGGTCGTAGGTATGTGGTAGGTAAGTATAGGTAGTAGGGGAAGTTAGTATGGAGGTTTGGGTGGAGTAGGTGAGTAGTAGTAGTAAGTAGTAGTTAGTGGTAGTTATAGTTTGTTAGTAGAAATAGTGGTAGTAGTTTGTGTTGGTAAATAGTAGTATTAGGTTTGGGAGTAGGGAGTTAGGTTAGTAGTAGTAGTAGTGTGGTAGGTAGGTAGTTTGTGGTGAGTAGGTTAGTTTGGTAGTAGTAGTAGTTAGGGTTAGGTTAGTTAGGGTAGTAGGTAGTGGTTGAAGTTAGTAGTAGTTAGGTTAGTAGAGTGAGTTTTGTAGTAGTAGTAAGTTAGGTAGGTAAATAGTGTGAATAGTAGGTTTGAGTAGGGGTTAATTTGAGTAATGGGAGGTAGGGGTTTGTAGTATAGTATAGTAAATGTAATAGGTAGTAGTAGTTAGGTAATAGTAGTTAGGTAGTAGTAGTATGTAGTAGGTTAGTAGTAGTAGTAGGTTTGTAGGTAGTAGGTAGTAGGGTTTGGTTTGTTAGTAGGGGAATGTAGTAGTATAGTAGTTTGTAGTAGTGTAGTAGATAAGTTAGTGAATAGTAGTAGTAGTTTGTAGTAGTATAGTTTGGTAGTATATGGGGAGTAGGTGTAGGTAGTAGTAGTTAGTAGTAATAGTAGGTAGTTAGGGAGTAGAAGTTTGTAGTAATAGGTTAGGTAGTAAAGTAGTAGTAGAAGTAGTATATTAGTAGGTTTTAGTAATGTAGTTTAGAGTATAGTAAGTTTGTATATAGTAGTAGTAGTTTGAATAGTAGTAGGTAGGTAGTGAATAGTTAGTAGTAGTTTAGTGTAGGAAGGGAACGGTAGAGTAGAAAATCAAAATCAGGGGTTTGAAACTAATAATAAAACTTGGGTACGAAACACTGTACTGGAATTCTCGCCACCGTTGTCGAGTGTTCCAATTCTTTATATTACAGGAGAAAAATATACATTTAACAAGGGGGTTACCCGCGTTTGGGGCATTCAGGGATGTAATACTTCGTTGCTGATCAGTTAGGTGAAGTTAGGTGCCAAGTCCAGGTTAGTTAGGTGAAGTTAGGTTTCCACTGTCCAGGTTAGGTTAGGTGAAGTTAGGTGCCAATGTCAGGTTAGGTTAGGTGAAGTTAGGTGCCAATGTTTCCCGTTGGTTAGGTGAGAGGTGATATCCAGTTGGTGGGAAATTATAACAGGTTAGGGTTAGGTGAATAGTGCCACTATCCATTAGGTATGAGTTAGGTGCCAATGTCCCGGTTAGGTTAGGTGAAGTTAGGTGCCACTATCCCGGTTAGGTTAGGTGAAAGTTAGGTTTCACTGTCCCGGTTAGGTTAGGTGAGTTAGGTGCCACTGTCCAGGTTAGGGTTTGGTGAAGTTAGGTGCCAATGTCCAGTTAGGTTAGGTGAAGTTTAGGTGCCACGTCCCGGTTTGGTTTAGGTGAAGTAGGGCCAATGTCCAGGTTAGTTAGGTGAAGTAGTGCCATGTCCAGGTTAGGTTAGGTGAAGTTAGGGCCTTTTCCAGGTTAGGTTAGGTGAAGTAGTGCCACTGTCCAGTTAAGGTTAGGTGAAGTTAGGGCCACTGTCCAGGTTAGGTAGGTGAAGTTAGGTGCAAGGGCAAGGTTTGGTTAGGTGAGTTAGGTGCACTGTCAGTTAGGTTAGGGTGAAGTTAGGTGCCAATTTCCAGGTTAGGTTTGGTGAAGTTAGGTGCCAATGTCCAGGTTAGGTAGGGGAGTTAGGGAGATGCAGGGTTTGGTTAGGTGAAGTTAGGGGCCAATGTCAAGGTTAGGTTAGGTGAAATTAGGGCCAATGTCCAGGTTAGGTTAGGTGAAGTTAGGTGCAATGTCCCGGTTAGGTTAGTGAATTGGTGCCAAAGTCCAGGTTAGTAGGTGAAGTTAGGTGCCAATGTCCAGGTTTGTTAGGAAGTTAGGTGCCAATGTCAAAGGGTTTGGTTAGGTGAAGTGGTGCAATGTCCCGGTTAGGTAGGAATTTGGCCAATGTCCAGTTAGGTTAGTGAAGTGGTGCCAATGTCCAGTTAGGTTAGGGAAGTTAGGGCCAAGTCCGTTGGTAGGTGAGTTAGGTGCAATGTCAGTTAGGTAGGTGAAGTAGGTGCCATGTCAGGTAGTTAGTGAAGTAGGTGCAAGTCCAGGTTAGTAGTGAAGTAGTGCAATGTCCAGTTGGTTAGTGAATTAGTGCCATGTCCAGGTTAGTTAGGTGAAGTAGGTGCCAATGTCAGGTTAGTTAGGTGAGTTAGTGCACGTCCAGGTAGGTTAGGTGAAGTTAGTGCAAGTCCCGGTTAGGTTAGGTAAGTGGTGCCAATGTCCAGGTTGGTTAGGGAGTTAGGTGCCAATGTCAGGTTAGGTTAGTGAGTAGGTGCCAATGTCCAGGTTAGGGTTTGGTGAATTAGGTGCAATGTCCAGTTAGTTAGGTGAAGTTAGGGCATGTCCAGTTAGTTAGGTGAAGTTAGGCAATGTCAGGTGGTTAGTGAAGTAGGTGCCATGTCAGGTAGGTTAGGTGAAGTTGGGGCCATGCAGGTTAGTTAGGTAAGTAGGTGCCAATGCAGGTTGTTAGGTGAATTGGCTAGGTTTGGGGGGGCCATGTCCAGGTTTGGTAGGTAAGTTAGGGCCAATGTCCCGGTTAGTTAGGTGAAGTAGTCCATGTCCAGGTTAGGTTGGTGAGTTAGGGCAAGCCAGGTTAGTTTGGTGATTAGGTGCAAGTCCGGTAGTTAGGTGAAGTTAGTCATGTCAGGTTAGGTTAGGTGAGTTAGGTGCCAATGTCCAGGTTAGGTTAGGTGAGTAGGGCCAGTCCAGGTTAGGTTAGTGAGTTAGGTCCATGTCCAGGTTAGGTTAGGTGAAGTAGGTGCCATGTCCAGTTAGGTAGGTGAGTAGGTGCCATGTCAGTTAGGTTAGGTGAAGTTAGTGCCAAGTCAGGTTAGTTAGGTGAAGTAGGTGCCGTCCAGGTAGGTTAGTGAAGTTAGTGCCAATGTCCAGTTAGGTAGTGAAGTAGGTGCCAATGTCCAGTTAGTTAGTGAAGTAGGTGCCAATGTCCAGGTTAGGTAGGTGAAGTAGTGCAATGTCCAGGTAGGTTGTGAGTTAGGTGCCAATGTCCAGTTAGGTAGGTGAAGTAGGTGCCATGTCAGTTAGGTTAGGTGAAGTTAGTGCAGTCCAGGTTAGGTAGGTGAAGTAGGTGCCAGCAGGTAGGTAGGTGAAGTTGGTGCATGTCCAGGTAGGTAGTGAAGTTAGGTGCATGCCAGTTAGGTAGTGAAGTTGTGCCAAGTCCAGTTAGGTTGGTGAAGTAGGGCACTGTCCAGGTTAGGAGGTGAAGTTAGGCCACGCAGGTTAGGTAGGTGAAGTAGTGCCAAGTCCAGGTTAGGTTAGGGAAGTTAGTGCCACTGTCCAGGTTAGGTTGGTAAATTAGGTGCCAGTCCAGTTAGGTAGGTGAAGTTAGGTGCATGCCAGGTTAGGTTAGTGAAGTAGGCCACTGTCCAGGTTAGGTAGGTAATTTGCACGTCAGGATTAGTTGGTGTTGGGAATCCAGGGGATTATAAAGAATATACTTCTTGGGTTACATTCACTCACCAACTCTATTTTTCCAAATCTCTAAAAAAATAATTATAATCTGGTCTTATCAATACTACCCATGGGCCCAAAATCGTTTTCCATCATTAACCAAAGAAAATAGAATCTAACGATTTGTATAATTTGTGTGGCACATTGTTTTCTTGTGTTGTCTCGTATGTCAGTCTGTGAGTGTGTGGTTCGTTAGCTACAGCTGTGTGGTTACATAGGGACGGCGCATATTAACAGTAATTACTAACCAACCCAACCTAACTCTATGTTGTATTCTCAGGCTCTTGCGCTAGAGGCTGCCTTGCTGAGTGCTCTGTGATGAAGAAAATTAACATCACAAGGGGAGAAAGCTGCTGAAGAACATCGAAACCAGGTAGGAAACAGTGTTTTAGGCCAAAAAAACCTAAAAAAAAACTTTTTTTTTTTTTCCCCCCCCCCCACCTTTTTTTTTAAAAAAAAAAAAAAAAAAAATAACTAACTTTTTTTTGGGGGGGCCCCCATTTTTTTGGCCCCCAAACCCCAAAACCCTTCCCCCTTTTAAAACCAAACCCCCTTTTTTTTGGACATTTTTTGGGGCACCTAACCCCCTTCCAAACCCCCCCTTTAACCCGGGGAAAAAAACCTTGGGGGCCCCCCAAAAAAGTGGGGGGGGGGGGGGGGGGGGGGGGGGGGGGGGGGGGGGGGGGGGGGGGGGGGGGGGGGGGGGGGGGGGGGGGGGGGGGGGGGGGGGGGGGGGGGGGGGGGGGGGGGGGGGGGGGGGGGGGGGGGGGGGGGGGGGGGGGGGGGGGGGGGGGGGGGGGGGGGGGGGGGGGGGAAAAAACCCCAAACCCTTCACCCTAACCCCAAAAACCCTTTTGGGACAGGGCACCTAACTTCAAAACCCTAACCTGGAAGTCACCTAATTCCCCAACCTAACCTGGAATGATAATTCCCTAATAAGGAATTTGGACCATTTTCACCTCCAACCGGACAGTGGCACCAATTATAACCAAACCCTGGACGGGGCACCTTTTCCCTTTACTACCTAATTCACCCTACTTACCTCCCTAACCTATTCACCTAACTTTCACCTACCAAACCCTTTATATCACAAACTTTTCACCTAACTACCCTACATTCACTAATTACCTATAACTATATACCTATTTTAACCTAAAAACCCTTACATTCACCTAACTTCACCTAACCAAACCCTACTTCACCTAACTTTCCCCTAACAACCTACAGTCACCTAATTACCAAACCCTAACCCTAAATCCCCTTTAACTTCACCAAACTAAAACCCTAACGATTATTCTCCCCTAAAAAAAACCTTTACACTTATTAAATTATATATTCCCCCTTTAATATCAAATTAACATTTCACAACCAAATTCCTCATTTGTTTCTCCCCAATTTATTATATTTCTACACTATTTTTTTTTTCTACCTACCTTCCTCCTCCCTACTACTACTATACTACTACTACTACAATTACAAACTACATCCCCAACTATTACTCCTACACTACTATTACTACTATATACTACTACTACTCCCCAAACTACTACTACTACTACTACTACTATACTACACTACTACTATTACACACAACACAACAAATTACTACTACTACTACTAAAAACTATTCTACACTAACTATACACTACACTTTTCTCCCCATACAAACTAATTTACTACTACTTCTCTACTATTTTCACTCTACCTATTTACAAAACTATACTTCTTACTACAAACACTTTTCACGATTTTACACTACTCCCCACATCTATATACTACTACTACATTTCTACTCCCACTACTACACTATTTACTACACTACTACTACTCTCTCTATTACTACTATACTACTACCACTACTACTCTACTACTACTATTTACACTACCACATACTACACTATACCATACTACACTACTACTACACTACATACTACTACTACCATCACATCTACTACCCCTCAAACACACTATAATTTCTATACTAAAATTACACCCCCTACCCGACCACTCCCTATACCACACTTACCCTATATACCATCTACTACTCTACCCCACAAAAAAACCACTTCACTCCAATACTTTAAAAACCCCTTTACTTTTCTCGCTAACTGCACCTTACAAAATTTACTTTTCCCCCTCTCTACAATACTACTACTCTACCCCCACCACCCTATAATAATATAACTTTTTTCTACCAACCCCCCCCCAAAAAAAAATTTTCTCCGGTGGTTAAAGGGGGGAAAAAGGTCCTTTTTAATTGACGGGGTAAAAGGGGATTTCCCCCCACCTTTTTTTCGCCCCAGATTTTTGAATTTGCGGGACCCCAAGATGGTTTTTGTTTAACCAAACCCCCCCCCCCCCCCAAATTTTTAAAATTTCCAAATTTTTTCATGACAAAGGGGACAATTTTAGGGACAAACCAACTTTTTTTTCAAATTTTAGGGCTGCCACCCCGAAAAACCTTTTTGGGTTTTTTTAAACTCCCCCCAAAACTCCCCCCCTACACAAACTCAAAATAAAAATTACTATTCTAATAAATTATTTAAAAAAATAAAAACCCAAAAAAATTTTTCCTCCCTCCCTCCTTCCCTCCCTCTTTTCTCCCCTTTCTCTCCTCCTCCCCTTTTCCCCCTTCCTTCCCACCCTTATTTTTTTTCTCCCCCCCCAAAACCCTTCCCCCCCCTCCCCCTTTAATTTTTTTTTCCCCTTTCTTTTCTCTTTTTTTAAACCCCTTTTTTTAAAAAATTTTTTCATTTTCCCTTTTTTCCTTTTTTTTTTTTAATTTCCCGGGGGCCCCCCCTTTTTTTTTTTCCCCCTTTAAAAACCCCCCCCTCCCCCCCCCCCCCTTTTTTCCTCTCTCCTTTTCTTCCCTCCTTTCGAGGGGCAAAGGGAAAGGGGTGGCCAAAATTTTTTTTTGGGCGGTTGATTTTTTTTGTTGTTTAAAAAGGGTTTTTGGGTTTTTTGGGGTGGAATTAAAAATTTCCCCCCTTTTCCTTCCAAACCTTTTTAAAAATTTTAAAATAAAAAAAATTTTTTAAAAATATTTTTTGGGGGGAAAAAATTTTTTTTGGGTTTTTTTTTTTTTTTTTTTTTTCCCCCCCCCTTTGCCCCTTTCCCCAAATTTTGGGGGGAAAAAAAAATTTTTTTTTTTCCCTTTTTTTTTTTGGGGTTTTTCCCGGAAAAGGGGGGGTTTTCCATTAAAAAATTTTTTGTTTTAAACCCCCCAAAAGGGTTTTTTTAAAAATTTTTTTTGGGGTTTTTTAAAATTTTTTCTGGGGGGAAAAGTTTTTTTTTTTTTCCCCCCCCCCCTTTTCCCCTTTTTTTTTTTTAAAAAAAAATTTTTTTCCGGGTTTTTTTTAAAAAATTTTAAAATTTTTTTTTTTAAAAATTTTTTTAAAAAAAATTTTTTAAAAAACTTTTTGGTTAAATTTTTTTTCTTTTTTTTTTTTCTTTTTTTTTTTAAAATTTTGGGGGGGCCTTTTTTTTTTTGGGGGGGGTTTTTGTTTTTTTGGGGGGGGGGGGTTTTTTTTTTAAAAAAATTTTTTTGGGGGAAAATTTAAAAAAGGGTAAAAAAATTGGGGGAAAAGGCCGGGTTGTTTTAACCCCTTTTTTTTTTTTTTTAAAATAGGGTTTTTTTTAAGAAAAGGGGGAAATTTTTGAAATAAAATATTTAAAAAAAAAGGGGAAATTAAATTTTAAAAATAAAAAAAATTTTTAAAGGGGGGAAAAATAGGGAAATAGGGGTTTGAGGGGAAATGGGGGGAAAAGGGTTTTTTTAAGGTTTTTTGGGGGGGGGAAAAAGGGAAATGGGGGGAAAATTGGGGAAAATGAGGGGAAAAAGGGGGTTTAAGGGGGAAAATGGGGGAAAATTAGGGAAAAAATGAGGGAAAGTGGGGGGAAATAGGGATTTTTTGTTTTGGGAAGGGGAAATAAAGGAAAATTTTAGAAAGGAGGGGAAATGAGGGTTTTAAAGGGGGGAAACGGGGGGAAATTAAGTTTTTAAGGGGAAAAAGGGGGGAAAATTTGGGGTTTTTAAAAGGGAAAAGGGGAAATAGGAAAAGGGGGGAAAAAATTTTTAATTTTTTTTTTTTGGGAAAAGGGGGAAAAATTGGAAAATGAGGGGAAAGGGGTGGGGGAAAGGGGGGAAAAATGGGGTTTTAAGGGGAAATTTTTAAAAAGGGGAAAAAAGGGGGAAAATAAAGGGGAAATGGGGGAAATTTTGGGTTTTTAAAAAGGGGAAGTGGGGGGAAAGGGGTTTTTTGGTTTTTTTTTGGGGAAAAAAAAAGGGAAAAAAAAGGGGGGGGAATTTTTAGGGAAATGAGGGAAATGGGTTTTTAAGGGGAAAATAGGGGAAATTAGGGAAAAGGGGGAAAGTGAGGGGAAACGGGGATTTTTTTTTTGGGGAATGGGGGTGGAAAATAGGGGAAAGGGGGGGGAAAATGAGGGTTTTGGAAAAAGGGGAAACGGGGGGAAATTGGGTTTTAAGGGGAAAATGGGGGGAAAATTTAGGGGTTTTTAAAGGGTAAAAATAAAAAGGGGAAAGGGGGGTGAGGGGAAACTAGGTTTTTAAAAGGTTTTTTTTTTTTTTTGGGAAAAATGAGGGGGAAATTGACAGAAAATGAGGGGAAAGGGGTGGTTTAGGAAAGTGGGGGAAAATGATTTTTTTAAGGGAAACGGGGAAATTTAAGTTTTAAGGGGAAAATAGGGGAATTAGGGGTTTTAAGGGGAAAAATGAGGGAAATTAGGGAAATGGGGGGGAAACTAGGGTTTTAAGGTTTTTTTTTTTTGGAGAAATGAGGGGAAATGCAGAAAAGTGGGGGGAAAATGGTTTTTAGGGAAAGTGGGGGAAATGACTTTTTAAAGGGAAACGAGGGGTTTTGAAAATTTTAGAGTTTTAAGGGAAAATGAGGGAAATTGGGGGAAAGGAGGGGAAAGGGGGGGAAACTAGGGATTTTTAGGAAAATTTTTTTTTTTTGGGGGAAAAATGGGGGGAAAAATGACAGAAAAGGGGGGAAATTGGGGGTTTTTAGGGAAAAGGGGTGGAAAGGGGAAAAAAATTAGGTTTAAGGGGAAAATGGGGGGAAAAAATTAGGGAAAAAAAGGGGAAATGAGGGGAAAATGGGAAAATTTTTTTTTTTGGGGAAAAAAGGGGGGGGAAATTAAAAAAGTAGGGGAAATGGGGGTTTTTTGGGGGGGGGGGGGAAAGGGGGGGAAACGGGGAAATTAGATTTAAAAGGGGGAAAATGGGGAAAATTAGGGTTTTAAGGGGAAAAGGGGGGTTAGGAAATGAGGGAAATAGGGTTTTAAGGGGGGTTTTTTTTTTGGGGGAAATGAGGGAAATTGAAGAAAGTGGGGGGAAATGGTTTGGTTTAGGAAGTGGGGGAAAAACTTTTTTAAAAGGGAAAAAGGGGGGGAAAAGAGGGGAAATTAGATTTTAAAAAGGGTGGGAAAATGGGGGGGAATTAAATGGGTTTTGGGGGAATGGGGGGAAAGTGGGGGGGAAACAGGGTTTTTAAAGCTTTTTTTTTTTAAAAAAAAATGGGGAAAAATTTTGACAAAAATGGGGGGAAATTTTGGTTTAGGAAATAGGGAATAGGGTTTTTGGGGGAAACGGGGGGAAATTAAGTTTTAAGGGGTAAATAGGGAATTATTTTTAAAGGGGAAAATTTTTGGGGAAATTTTGGGGTTTTAGGCTTTTTTTTTTTTGGGGGGAGAATGGGGGAAAATTTGCAAAATGAGGGAATGGGTGGTTTGGGGAAAGTAAAAATGACTTTTAAAAAAAGGGGAAAACAGGGGAAATTAGATTTTAAAAGGGGAAAATGGGGGGAATTTTGATTTTAAAAAATAAAAAAAATTTGGG
Organism: Chionoecetes opilio; assembly: GCA_016584305.1. Classification (NCBI taxonomy): domain Eukaryota; kingdom Metazoa; phylum Arthropoda; class Malacostraca; order Decapoda; family Majidae; genus Chionoecetes; species Chionoecetes opilio. The sequence goes on along the minus strand of JACEEZ010006955.1, from coordinate 88,121 downwards.
TTTTGGGGAAAGTAAAATTTAGGTTTTAAAGGCTTTTTTTTTTGGGGGAAAATAGGGTTAAAAAAAAGTGGGGAAAGGGGTGGTTTAAATTTTTAAAAATTTTTAGGCTTTTAGGGGAAAAGGGGAAAAAAAATTTTTTTTTTTTTTAAAAAAAAAAAAAAAATTTTTTTTTTTAAACCCTTTTAGGAAAATTTTTAAATTTTGGAAAGAATTTTTAGGAATGGGGTTTTAAACATTTTTTTTTTTAGAAATTTTAGGAAAATTTTGACAAAAAAATTTGAAAAATTTTTTTAGGGAAAGTACAAATAGGGTTTTTAGAAAAAAGGGGGAAACTTTTGGGAATTAAGTTTTTGGGGAAAATTTTGGGGGAATTTTGGTTTTAGGAAATTTTTGGGGGAAATAAATTTTTAGAATTTAGGTTTTTTTTAAACTTTTTCTTTTAGAAAATTTAGAAATTTGACGAAAAATTTTAAAATTTGGTTTAAATATAAATAAAAGGGTTTTAGGAAACAAAATTTAAAATTTTAATGGGGAAAAAATTTTTTAAAAATTATGGTTTTAGGTATTTAAAAATTAGGAAAAATTTTTGGTTTTCTTTTTTTTGGTTTAAAAATGGGAAATTACAAAAATAGAAATGGGTTTTAAATTTTAAATGGGCTTTTTAAGGGAAAAAGGAAATTTAGATTTTTAAAGGAAAAATTTTTTGGGGAAAATTTGACGATTTAGGAAATTTTTTTTAGAAAAATTTGGGGGGAAATAGGGTTTAACGGGAACGAGAAATAAATTTTAAGGAATACAATTGGGTTTTAACTTGGGGGAAAAAAAAAGGAAACTAGTTTTAACCCATTTTATAACATTTTAGAACTTTTGGGTTTAAATTTGAGAAAAAAATTTTAAAACAAATTTGGAACAATTTAGGGCTTTTAACATTTTCCCTTTTAGAACCATTTTTAGGAACATTTTTAAAATTTATTTTACCTTTTAAAAACATTTTTAAAAGTTTTAAAAACTTTTTATTAAACATTTTATAAACATTTTTAAACCCTTTTAGGAACATTTTTAACATTTAAACTTTTGGGTTAAAATTTAATAACATTTTAACATTTTAACCCTTTTAAATTTTATACTTAGGAACCAAATTTAAAATAACATTTTTTAAAAATTTTAACTTTTAAAATCATTTTTTTTTAAAAAATTTTAAACCCCTTTTAACATTTTGGGAACATTTTTAACATTTAGGAAACCATTTTAACCCCCTTTTTAAACCAATTAGGAACCTTTTATTTAACAATTTCAAACATTTTAAAAACATTTTAAAACTTTAAAACATTTTAACATTTTACCCTTTTTTGGACAATTGGAACAATTTAGACTTTAGAAACCTTTTAGCCCTTTTGGGGAAATTTTAAATAACTTTTTAAAACATTATTAAACATTTTAGGAAACAATTAAAACTTTGGGACATTTTAACCTTAGATTTTAAAACATTTCTACATTTTTTCCTAATTTTATTTCATTTTTAAAAAATTTTAAAACATTTTTAAAAAACATTTAAAAATTTAAATACATTTTAAACTTTTTAAAAATACATTTAAAAACATTTTAACCTTTTGGGACCCAGTTAACAAATTTTATTTTCCCCAATTTTTCCAACATTTTTATAACTTTTTAAAAACTTTTGGGGAACTTTAGCCCCCTCTAGGACCATTTTGGAAACTTTTTTTTTCCAAACAAAAAAACCCTAAGTTAGTTAACCAACTAGTTGGGTTAACCTAAAAAATTTATTTTTAACAGTTATTAAACCAAACTGTTGGTTAAAAAGTAAAACCAAAATTTTAGGTTAACCTAATATTTAAAAAAGGTTAACTAACTAATTTAGGTTAACCTAACTAGTTGGTTAACCTAACATTTAACCTAACTATTATTAAACCTATTTTATTAGGTTAACCAAACTAGTTTTAACAAAACTATTTAACCCAAAACTAGTTAGTTAAAACCTAACTAGTTATTAACTCAGTTAACCAAACTAGTTAGAACCAACTATTGGGTTTTAATAGCTATTAGGTTAAATAGCTAGTTAACCTAAAGTTGGGTTTAACCTAACTAGTTAACCTAACTAGTTATTAAAAACTATTTATTTAAACCCTATATTTATAAAATAGTTAACCAAATTTTTTTGGTTAAACCCTAACTAGTTGGGTTAACTACTAGTTAATAACTATAGTTAACCTAACTAGTTGGTTAACCTAACTAGTTATTTAACTACTAGTTTAACCAAACAAAATTTTGGGTTAACCTAATAGTTTAGTTAACTACATTATTTAAACCTAATGGGGTTAAACCCTACAAAAACCAACTAGTTTTACCTACTAGTTAACCTAACTAAAAACAAAAGTTAACCAAAACTAGTTAGTTAACCTAACTAGTTAGGTTTAACTAGCTATTTAACCCTAACAGTTAGTTAAACCAACTAGTTAGTTAAACCTAACTATTATATTAACTACTAGTTGGTTAACCTAACTAGTTAACCTAACTAACTATTTAAACCCAGCTATTAAAACCTAAAAAACCCCCCTAGTTAGTTAACTACTAGTTAACCTAACAGTTAGTTAAACCCTAACTATTATTTACCTAACTAGTTGGGTTAACAAAAGGGCCTAAAGTTAAAATAACTAGTTTTGGGTTTAAACCAACTATTATTAACTTTAACCCTATTAGGTTAACCTAACTATTTTAAATTTTCCCTAACTAGGTTAATACTAAGTTAACCTAACTTTTTTAGGTTAACTATAGTTCCCTAACTAGTTGGGGTTAAACTAACAAATTGTTAAAACCAAACTAGTTGGGTTAAACCCTACTAGTTAACCTAACTAGTTAGTTAAAACCTAACTATTTTTAACCAAACTGTTATTTTAACTAACTATTTCCTACATTATTAACCTAATATTGGGTTAACTACTAGTTAACCTAACAGTTATTAACCTAATAGTTAGTTACCTACTATTTTTAGTTAACTAGTTGGGGTTAACCTAACTATTTAAAACTAACTATTAAAACCCAAACTATTTATTTAACCAAACTAGGTTAATATATTAATTAACTATTGGGTTAACCAACTTTAGTTCCCAAACTATTGGGTTTCACTAAAAACCTAATAGTTTTAAACCCTAATGTTTTACCTACTTTTTAACCTAAAAATAGTTAACCTACTTTTTGGGTTTAAAACCTAAACTATTTGGTTAACTACTATTAACCTAATATTAGTTAACCTAACTAGTTAAAACAAATAGTAACCCAGTAGTTTAAAAAAATTTAAACCAAACTAGGTTTTTTTAAACCCTACTATTTGGTTTAACTACTATTAACCTAACAATTATTTTAACTAATATTAACCTAATAGTTAGTTAACAAACTATTTTGGGTTTAAACAAAAATTTTAGTTAACCTATAGTTGGGTTTAACCTCATTAACCAAACAAATTATTTAAACCAAACTATTGGGTTAACCCTAACTGTTGGGTTACTACTATTTTAACCTAACTATTGGGTTTAAAACCAAATTTTGGGTTAACCTAACAAATAGTTAACCCAAACAAAAGTTTAACCTACTGTTAGTTAACCCTAGCAAAAGTTGGGTTAACCTAACTAGTTATAACTATTTGGGTTAACCTAAAAAAGTTTAAAATTTTTTAAAACCAATATTGGGGTTAAAAACTATTTAAAATTTGTTAACCTACTAGTTGGGTTTAACCAACTATTTATTTAACTGCTATTTAAACCAAACTATTGGGTTTAACCAAAACTAGTTTTATTTTTAACCTACTAGTTTAACCTAATAATTTTAAACCAAACTATTGGGTTAAACCCTAACTAGTTAGGAACTAGCTATTAACCTAACATTATTTAACCCTAACTATTGGGTTAACCTAACTATTTTTTTAATAACAATTAGTTAACCAAACTAGTTTTAACCCTTAAACTAGTTAACCAAACTAGTTAGTTAACCTAACAGTTGTTAAACCCTAACTAGTTATAACTAATATTTAAACCAAATATTAGTTACCAAACTATTGGGTTAACTAGTAGTTAACCTAACTAGTAGTTAACCCTAACAATTAGTTTAACCAAAACTGTTAGTTAACCAACTTTATTAAAACCAAACTATTTTGGTTAACCCTTTAAACTAGTTAACCTAACTTTTAGTTAACCAAACTAGTTGGGTTCCCAAAAACTATTATTAACCTTTAAAACTAGTTAGTTAACCAAAATTTGGGGTTAACTAGCTAGTTAACCTAAACTAGTTGGTTAACTAACTATTGGGTTAAACCAAACTATTTTAGGTTAACCCTTTTTAACCCCAAATTTAGTTAAACCAAACTAGTTTAACCCAACAGTTAGGTTAACCAAACTAGTTTTAACCCTAATTTAACTATTAAACCTACTAGTTGGGTTCCCTAACTAGTTAGTTAACCCAAACTATTTAAACCCAAACTATTAGTAACCCCTAACTAGTTGGGGTTAAACCCAAACTAGTTATAACTATAGTTAACCTAACTATTTTTAATTTTAACCCAAACTAGGTTAACCAAAACAGTTAGGTTAACCTAACTAGTTAACTAACTAGTTAGTTAACCCTAACTAGTTGGGTTACCAAAACTATTTTTAATAACGTAGTTAAACCAAAACTAGTTAATTAACTAACTATTTGGGTTAAACCCAAACAAAATTTTAAACCTACTAGTTGTTCCCAACTATTGGGTTAAACTAGCTATTTGGTTAACTAGTATTTAAACCTAACTATTAGTTAAACCCAAACTAGTTGGGTTAACTAACTAGTTAACCTACTATTAGTTCCCTAACTATTTTAAAAAATTTTTAACCCAAATTAGTTAACCTAACAGTTGGGTTAAACCCTAACTATTGGGTTAAAAAACCTAACTATTGGGTTTAAAACAAACTATTGGGTTTAAACCAATAGTTAAACTACTAGTTAAACCCAAACTAGTTAAAAACCCAAACTAGTTAACCTACTATTGGGGAAAAACCTAACAGTTGGTTTAAAACAAAAGTAGTTAACTAACTTAGTTAACCCTAACTATTAGTTCCTAATAGTTAGGTTAACTACAAAGTTAAAAAATTTTTAAACTAACTAGTTAACCTAATTTTAAACTAGTTAACCTACTTTTGGTTAAAAAAAAAATTTTTTAAACCTAACTAGTTGGGTTAAAACTAGTAACCTAAAATTTTAATTTGGGAAACCTAACTGTTGGGTTAACTAACTAGTTGGGTTTTAAAAAAACTAATTGGGTTAACCTAACTAGTTGGGTTAACTAACTAGTTCCCTAATATTTAGTTAACCTAACTGGGGTTTTTAGGTTAACCTAACTGTTTTTAAAAAATAACAAAAGTTAACCAAAACTATTATTTAACCTAACTATTAGGTTAACTAGCTAGTTAACCTAACAGTTGGGTTAACTAACTAGTTGGGTTAAAACCCAGTAGGTTAACTAGTATTTAAAATTAACTAGTTTTTTTTACCTAACTAGTTAAACCCAAACCCTAGTTAGGAAACCCTAACTAAGTTAACAGTTGGGTTCCAACTAGTGGGTTAACCCAAACTAGTTAAACCTAACAAAAAGTTAACTTAAAGTTAGTAACCTAACTAGTTGTTAACTAGCTAGTTAAACCTAACTATTATTTAACCTAACTAGTTAAACCAAACTTTAACTAGTTTTAACCAAACTAGTTAACCTAACTAATATTTTTAATAATAGTTGGGTTAAACCCAAACTAGTTGGGTTTAAACTACTTTTAAACCAAAACATTGGGTTAACTAACTATTAGGTTAAACTAACTTTTTTAGGTTAACAAACTATTATTCCCCAAAACTAGTTATAACTATTTAGTTAAATCTAGTTAGGTTAAAACAGTGTTAACTAACTAGTTGGAACTAACTGTAGGTTTATTTATTTTTGTTAGGTAACTAACTTTTTTAACCTAACTAGTTGGGGTAACTATTTGGAAAAACCTTTAGTAGGTTAACTGTAGTTAACTATTTGGGAAATAATAGTTAGGAAACAACTGTTAGGTTAAACTACTAGTTAACCTAACAAATTTAACCTAACTGGGTTAGGGTTAACTATATTTTAAAATTTAACTATTAGTAACCAAACTAGTTGGGTTTAAAACCAAACTAGTTAACCAAAACTAGTTAGGTTTAAACCTAACTAGTTAGGTTAACTAGGGGTTCCCTACTAGTTAGGTTAACTACTAGTTAACCCAAATAGTGGGTTTAAACTAACTAGTTGGTAACTAACTATTAGGTTAATAGCTAGTTCCCTAACTAGTTGGTTAACTAATAGTTAGGTTAATAGTTAGTTAAACTAGTTGGGTTAACCTAACTAGTTAGGTTAACAACTATTAGGTTAACTAGAAAGGTTAACCTAACTGTTAGTTAACCAAATTTTATTTTAACCAAATAGTTATTAACAAAATAGTTAAGTTATTAATTTTTTTGGTTAACTATTTTGGGTTAAACCTAACTAGTTAGGTTTAACCCTAACTATTTTGGTTAAAAAATTTTTAGGTTAACTATTGGGTTAATAACTAGTGTTAACCTAACTATTTGGGTTTTAACTTAGTTAGGTTTAACTAGTTAGGTTAAAACTAGTAGTTAAACCTAACTGTTGGGTTTAACTAACTAGTTAGGGAAATTTTGGGTTTAAACTAGTATTTAACCTTTATTAGTTTAACTATTTTGGGTTTAACCCAAATTAGTAGTTAACCAAACTAGTTGGGTTAAATAAACTATTTATAACCTAATAGTTAGTTAAACTACTATTAAATTAACTATTTAGTTAACCTAATATTAGGTTAACAAAAGTTAGTTAACAAAAGTTGGGGGTTAAACCCTTATTTTTGGGTTTAAAACTATAGTTAACCAAACTAGTGGGTTTAAACCCAACTGGGTTGGGGTTAACTTAACAAAAGTTAGGTTAACTACTATTTAACCTAACAGTAGGTTAACTAACTGTAGGTTAAAACTAGTTAGGTTAAACTAGTGGGTTAAACCCTCTAGTTATTTTTAACAAATTTAGGTTAACTAGTTAGGTTAAAACTATGGGTTAACCTAATAGTTTTAACTAACTAGTTGGGTTAACTATAGTTAAACCTTTTAACCAAAAGTTGGGTTAACTAACTAGTTAGGTTAACTATAGTTAGAAAAATATTGGGTTAAATAATAGTTGGGTTTAAAACAACTAGTAGGTTAACTATTAGTTGGGTTTAAACTAGTTAGGTTAACCCAACTAGTAGTTAAAAACTGTTGGGTTAACTCAGTTAGGTTAACTAACTGTTGGTTTTAACTAGTAGTTACCTAATAGTTGGGTTTTTAACCCTCGTATTACAAATAGTTATTAACAAACAAAGGGGTTTTAAAAAAATTTTAACTATTTTTTTAACCTAACAGTAGAAAACCAAATTTTTTGGGAAACTAGTTATTTAACCTAACTAGTTGGGTTAAAAACTAGTTTAACAAATAGTTAGGTTAAACTTTTTGGGTTTTAACTAGTTAGATTAACTAGTGGGTTAACCTAACTATTTTTGGGTTTTTAACCCAATAGTTAGGTTAACAAAAGTTAGGTTAACTAACTTTAGGTTTTTTTAACCCTAACAGTTAGGTTAAAAACTAGTATTTAAAACTAGTAGGTTTAAACCTAACTAGTTGGGTTTACTAATTGGGTTAAAATTTTAAATTTACTAGTTAGGTTAACCCCTAATTGTTAGTTAAACCCAACTATTGGGTTTTAACTAGTAGTTAACCTAACTATTAGGTTAACAAATTTTTTAGGTTAACAAATTAGTTATAACTATTGGGTTTAAACTAACTATTTTAGGTTTTAACTAGCTAGTTAACTATTATTGGGTTACATTTAGGTTAACCTAACTAGTTTTAAAAAAAAGTTAAACTAACTTTTTGGGTTAAACAACTGTTAGGCCTAATAGTTTTAACCAAAATAGTTAGGTTAACCTTAAAACCTACCAGGTTAACTAGTTGGGTTAAAAAGGTTTAACTAGCTGGGTTAACAAATTATTAGGTTAACTAGTTAGGTTAATAACTATGGGGTTAAAAACTTTAAACTAACTAGTTGGGTTTTAAAACCTAATGTTGGGTTTAAACCATTATTTGGGTTAAAACTAGTTGTTAACCTAATATTAGTTTAACTAAAACTTTATTAAACCCAAACTAGTTAGGTTTAAACCTAAAGTTAGGTTAACAAAATTTTTTTGGGGGTTAAACCCTAACTGTTGGGTTAAACCCCAAAAATTTTTTTAGTTTAACCTAACTAGTGGGTTAACTAATATTTTTTGGGTTAACTAACTGTTGGTTAACAGCTAGTTAACCTAATAGTTGGGTTTTAACTAACTAGTTGGGTTTAACTATTTTTTTTAAAAAACTAGTTGGGTTAAAACTAGTTAGGAAACCCAAAACTGTTAGTTAACAGTAAGGGTTAACAATAGTTAGGTTAACCTAATAGTAGTTAAACCTATTGGTTTAAACTAGTTAGGTTAACAAATTGTTAGGTTAACTATAGTTAAACCCAAACTTTTATTTAAACCTAACTATTAGGTAACTATTTTTGTTTTTTAGGTTAACTTAGTTAGTTTAACTAATTGGGCCTAGTTTAAAATAACTAGTGGGGTTTAACTAACTAGTTAGGTTAACTAACTGTTGGGTTAACTATTATTATAACTATTAGGTAACCTAACTAGTTAGGTTTTTTTTAACTATTTATTAGGTTAACCACTATTTGGGTTAACGTTGGTTTAAACCCAAAAACTAGTTAGGTTAACTCTAGTTAACCTAACTGTGGGTTAACTAATGTTGGGTTAACTAACTAGTTAGGTTAACTAGCTAGTTAACCTAACTAGTTGGTTTTAATAACATTTTATTTACTAGTTTATTTTAAAACTATTGGGTTTCCCTAACATTTGGTTAAAATAATTGGGTTAAAAGTTTTTAACTATTGGTTTTAACCAAAAGTAGTTAAAAACTAGTTAGGAAAACTAACTAGTTAGGTTAACTAATTGTTGGGTTAACAGTATTAAACTAATAGTTAGGTAACCTAAAGCTGGGTTTAACTAGTTAGTTAGGTTAACAAAAAGTTAGGTAACCTAACTAGTAGTTAAAATAAATTAGGTAACTAACTAGTTGGGTTAACAAACTTTTAGGTTAACTATATTTTAACCAAACTAGTTAGTTAAACCCTAACTTAGGTTAACTATTTAGTTAGGAACTATAGGTTAACTAGTTAGGAAAATAACTAGTTTAAAGTTTAACCTAACTATGGGAAAAACCAAACAAAGGGGGTTTAAAACTATTTGTTAGGTTAACTATTGTTAAACAAAACTAGTTGGGTTTAAACTAACTAGTTAGGTTAAACTAGTTTTTTAAAACTAACTAGTTGGGTTAAACCCTAACTAGTTAGGTTAACCAAAATTTAAAGTTAGTTTAACTAAGGGTTAATTTAACCTAACTATTGGGTTAACCCCAAACTAGTTATTTAACTAATAGTTAGGTTAACTATTTAGGTTAACCCTAAAAATTTAGGTTAACTACTAGTTAAATAACAGTGGGTTAAATAACTATTAGGTTAACTAACTAGTTAGTTAACTAGTAGTTAAACCCTAATAGTTAGGTTTAAACTAACTGTTGGGTTAACTAGTTTATTTTAACTAATATTGGGTTAACCAAACTATGGGTTTAAACAAATATTGGGTTAATATTAGGTTAACCTAATAGTTGGGTTTAAACCCATTAGTTATTTAACCTAACTAGTTTGGGTTTAAACTAATTGTTGGGAAATAACAGTTAGGGTTAACTAGCTATTTTAACCTACTAGTTGGGTTTAAACCCCTAACTATTTTAGTTAAACCCCTAATTATTTAGTTAAACTAATGTTGTTTAAAAGTTAAAATGTTTTAAATGGTATTAAAATAGTTTTTTTACTAAAATTTCCCAAAATTTTTGGTTAAAACCTAATGAAAATTAAACTAAATTTTAAATTTTATTAATATGTTAAATTGTTATAAATTGGTTAAAAATGTTTTTAAAGTATTTTAAAATTTTGGAAATGTAGAAATTGGTTAAAAATTGGTTCCTAAAATGTTTAAATTTTTTTCCTAAAAGTTAATAATGTTTTAAAAGTTAACTAAAAATTTGGTCCTAATTTTTTAAAAACCCCCTAAACCTAAAAAAAAAGGGGTTAAAATGTTTAAGTCCTAAAATTTTAAATGTCCAAAAATTTTCCAAAAATGTTTTAAAATGTACTAAAATGTACAAATTTATTAAAATGTCCTAAAATTGTTAACCTAAAATGTCCCAAATCTAAAATTTTTCCTAAAAGGTCTAAAATGTTAAATGGTCCTAAAATGTTAAAATGTTTTAAAAGTCTAAAAGGGTCCCTTTAAAAAATGTCTAAAGTCCTAAAATTTTAAAAAAGAAACCTAATGTGCCTAAAATGTCAAAAAAATTTGTCTAAAAAATCTCCTAAAATGCCTAATTTTAAATTTTGGGAAATGTCCTAAAATTGTTAAAATGTTTTAAAGTAAAAATTAAAATTATAAAATGTCCAAAAATTTAAAATTTGTTAAATGTCCTAAAAGTCCAAAAATGTTAAAACCAAAAATGTTAAACCCAAAAATGTCCTAAAAATTAAAAATGTCTAATTTTTTTTCCTAAATGTTAAACCCTATTCCCCAAAAATTCCCTAAAATTTAAAATTTCCCTTTTTTCCCCTAAAATTTTAAATTCCCTTTTTCCGTTTTAAAAAAGAAAACCCCTAACTTTTCTAAAAAACCCATTTCCAAAAATTTTTCCAAAAAATTTTCCAAAAATTTTCCCCTAAAAAAAATTTCCCCTTTTCCCAAAAAACCCCTCTTTAAATTTCCTAAGAACCCATTTTACTTTTTTTTAAAATTTCCCCTTTTTCCCAAAAAAAAAACCCCTCTTTTAAAACCCTAATTTTTTCCTTTTCCCTTTAAAACCCATTTTTTTTTCCCCTTTTTTAAATCAAATTTCCCCTCGTTTTTTAAAGCTTTTCCCCTACTTTTAAACCACCAATTTTCCCTACTTTTTCTGTATTTTCCCCTATTTAAAAAAGAAAAAGTTTAAAATTTTTTACCCTAATTTTCCCCTCATTTTTACCCTTAAACCATAATTTCCCTATTTTTCCCCTTTTAAACCTTAATTTGTTCCCCCTTTTTTTTTAAAAACCCTATTTCCCCTACTTTCCCCAAACCAACCATTCCCCCCTACTTTTTGTTTTTCCCTATTTTAAAAAAAAACCCTTAAATCCCTAGTTTTTTTCCCCTCATTTCCCCTAATATTATTAAACTAATTTTCATTTTCCCTTTAAAACTAATTTGTTCCCCTTAAAAACGTTTTCCCCTACTTTTTCCCCTAAAACCAACCATTCCCCTACTTTTTGTAATTTTATTTTAACAAAAAAACCTTTAAAATTCCCTAGTTTCCCCCCCCCCTCTTTTAACCCTAATTTTCCCTATTTTACCCCTTTAAAAACAAATTTTCCCCTATTTTTTTAACTCAAATTTCCCCTCGTTTTCCCCCTTAAAACGTATTTCCCTATTCCCTAAAATTCCCCTATTTTGGGTAACCCCTATTTTCCCCAAAAAAAAATGCAAAAATCCCTATTTTTCCCCCCCCTACTTTTCCCCTCCTTTTTTAAAAACCCCTAAAATTTCCCCCTATTTTCCCCCTTTAAATCTAATTTTGTTTTTCCCAAAAAGCCCCCTTTTATTTCCCCTAAAATTCCCCTATTTTTCTTTTTTTTCCCCCTATTTCTCCAAAAAAAAAAATGCCCTTAAAATCCTAGTTTTTTTTCCCCTATTTCCCCCTTTCCCAAAACCCCTTTTTTCCCCCAAAAATTTTTTACCCCCAAAAAACTTAAATTTTCCCCCTGTTTTCCCAAAAACCTATTTCCCCCTCCTTTCCCCTAAACCCATTTCCCCTCATTTTTGTCATTTTCCCTATTTTCCAAAAAAAAAAACTTAAAATCCCATTTTTCCCCCTATTTCCCCCTATTTTCCCCTTTCCCAAAATTCCCCCCTTAAAACCAAATTTTCCCCTTTTTTTCCCCCAAAAACAAAATTTCCCCCTTTTTCCCTTTCCTTTCCCCCTTAAAAAGCCTTTTTCCCCCTTTTCTTTTTTTTTCCCCCTTTTCTCCCAAAAAAAAAATTTCCCTATTTTTCCCCTATTTTTCCCCTATTCCCCTAAAATTTTTTCCCTATTTTCCCCTTAAAACCCTCTTCCCCCCTCCTTTCCTAAAACCCCTTTTTCCCCTATTCCCCTTTTTTTTTCCCCCTCATTTCCCCCAAAAAAAAAATTTTCCCCTACCCCCCTTTTCCCCTAAATTTCCCTCCCCTTAAAACCCTTTTCCCCCTCATTTTCCCTAAAACCTTTTCCCCCCTCCCCATTTTTTTTCCCCCCCCCCCCCCCCCCCTTTTTTTTTTTTTTAAAAAAACCCCCCTTTCCCCCCCAAATTTCCCCTTAAAAAGGCTCATTTTTCCCCTCATTTTCCCCAAAACCCCAAATTTCCCCCCTCATTTTCTTCCCCAATTTCCCCTCTTTTTCCCCAAAAAAATTTTTTCCCCCATTTCCCCCCACTTTCCCCATTTCCCCTCTTTTCCCCTTCCCATTTTCCCCCTCTTTTTCCCCTTAAAACTCAAAATTTCCCCTCTTTTTCCCCAAAAAACCCTCTTTTCCCCCTCACTTTCCAAAAACCCCCCTTTCCCCCTCTTTTTCCCTGTCAATTTCCCTCTTTTCCAAAAAAAAGCCTTAAAAACCCCATTTTCCCCTCACTTTCCCCCATTTTACCCCTTAAACCCCCAAAATTTTCCCCTCATTTTCCCCCTTAAAACTAATTTCCCCTCTTTTCCCCCTTTTTAAAAACCCTCTTTTCCTCTTTTTCCTAAACCCCCCCTTTCCCCTCATTTCCCCCTCATTTCCCAAAAAAAATTTTGCCTTAAAACCCTATTTTTCCCCCTCATTTCCCCTCATTACCCCTTTTTCCCCTTTTTTTCCCCCCTTAAAACCCATAATTTCCCCTCTTTTTTCCCCCTTTAAATTCTAATTTCCCCTCTTCCCCCTTAAAACTCTTTCCCCTCATTTTCCCTTTAAACCCCCCATTTCCCCCTCCTTTCCTGTTTTTTTTCCCCTTTTTTCTCCCAAAAAAAAAATTTGCCTTAAATTCCTATTTTCCCACCCCCCACTTTCCCCTCTTTATCCCAAATTTTCCCCCTTTTTCCCCCCTAAAACCCCCCATATTTCCCCTAATTTTCCCCTAAAAATTTTATTTCCCCTCTTTTTCCCCTCTTAATTTCCCCCTCTTTCCCCCCAAAAACCCTTTCCCCTCCCTTTCCCCACTTTTTCCTTCATTTCCTTCTTTTCCCCCCAAAAAAAAAAGCCTTAAATCCAAATTTCCCCCATTTTCCCCTCTTTTCCCCCTATTTCCCATTTTCCCCCTCAATTCCCCTTCTTTCCCCTAACCCTCTTTTCCCTTTTTATTTCCCCCCAAAAACCCCTTTTTTTCCCCCCCTTTTTTCCCCCTTCTTTTTCCCCTCATTTCCCAAAAATTTTTATTAGTTTTTTTTCCCTTTATTTTAAACTTTAATGTTATTTTTAATTTAAATTTCAATTTCGTTTTCACCCCTTTTAAAAAAAAAAAATCAAGGTTTAAAACCGAAACCCTCACCTTTTAACACCTTTTAAATTCTGCTCTTTCAAAAAAAAAAAAAAAAAAAGGGGGGGGGAAAAAAACAAAGGGAAAAAAAAAGGGGGGGGGGGAAAAAAAATTTATGGGGGGGGGGGAAAGGAAAAAAAAATTTTAAAAATTTAAAAAAAAATTTTAAAAGTAAAATAAAAAAAAGTAAAAATAAAAAATAAAATTTTAAAAAAAAAAAAAAAAAAAAGGGGAATAAAAAAAAGTTCTTTTCCCTTAAAAAAATCCCTTAATTTTTATTTAAAACATTTTTATTTTTTAAAAATTTTCTAAAGATTATTTCCTAATTTTAAAACAACACCCAAATTTTTTGTAAATTCCCAAAAAAAAACCCTTTAACCCTGTTCCCTAATCAGCCCAAAAATAATTTTAAAACCCAAACCCCTTCTTCCCCCTCTCTATCCCCTCGCCCACCATTCATTTCCCCCACTCCGAAAAAAATCAATTTGGGGGGGGGGGGGGGGGGGTTTTTAAGGGGGGCCAAAAACCCAAAAAAAATTTTTGGACTAGTCCTCACCATTCTTAAAAAAATTTCCCCTTCATTTCCCCCTTTTAAAAACTTAAATTTCCTCTTCCCCCTTTTACCACCCCTCCCCTAAAACCCAAAACCCTTTCCCCCATTCCCCCAGCCACAACAAAAAATTTCCCCAAAAAACCCTTTATTCCCCTTTTTCAGTTCCCAACCCTAAATTTTCTCCTAACAAATAATTCAATTTTCATTTAAATTCTAATCCCTGCATTTCCTTAAAAAACTATTCCTACCTCCTTTCCCCCAATTCCAACCCTGTAAACACATTTTTTCCAAATAAAAAATGGCTTTTTCTTTTTGATTTTCAATTTCTATTTATCCCAAAATTTCTTTTTTTGGGGTCTTTCCCCTTTCCCCATTTTTAATTTTAATTTCCCTTCAAAAACCTTTCCTCGTTTTTACAGCTATCCCCCCTTTTTCTGAAAAAAATTTTGGGTTATTGTATTTAAAAAAAAAAGGGGGGTTAAAATATATTTATGTTATTATATTTGTATATTGTAGATTTTTAATTTTATATTTAATTTTTTATTTCTAAAAACCCTTTTTCTCATCTTCTACCACCCTTTCGCACAAAAAGTTGTTTTTAGCTAAAGATTAATTGTGTTTCAAAAATATGGGGTTAATTTCTTGTTAAAAACACCCAATTGTAAAAAAACAAAAAAATTAGGTGAAAAACCCAAAACCGGGTACGCAATTGACAAACCCCCCCCCGTCCCCCCTGGCGGGGAGAAAGAAGGGGAGGACGGAGAGAGGGGGGGGGGGGGGGGGGGGGGGTAGAGAGAGAGTAGGGGAGAGAGAGGGGGAGAGGGGGATAGGGAGAGAGGGGGGAGTAGAGTAGTAGCATAAGAGAGAGGGGGGGGGGGAAAGAGAGAGATTGGGGAGGGGAGTGGAGAGGGGGTGGAGAGAGAGATAGAAGATGGAGGAGAGGAGATGGAAGGGGAGGGAGGGGAGAATAAAGAGAAATAGAAGAGTTTTAAGGGGGAAAAGTGAGTAGGAGAGAGGGGAGAGAGAAGAGAAGAATGGAGAGAGAGAGGGGAGGGAGAGAGGGGAAGAGAGGGGAGAAAGAGAAAGAGGAGAGAGGAGAAGGAGAAATTTTTTTAGAAAAAAATTATTTTATTATATATTAAAAGAATGATAATAATTTAAAGTAGAGTTTGTGGGGAAAAGGGAAAAAGGTAGAGATTGTAGAGTGTAGAGAGAGAAGTGTATTGGGATAGAAAGATTATTAGAGAGAGAAGAAAGGTGTATATTTTAATATTGTTATAGAAAGTATAGAAAGAAGAGAAAATTTTGGGGGGGGGGGGGTAGTATAAGAAAAAGAAAAAAAATAGTAGTAAGGTTAGTAAAAAAATAGTTTTAATGGTAGGGGAAAAAAAAGGGGAGGGGAAAGGTACAGTAAAAAAACCAAAATATTAAAAACTCAAAAAACCCCGGGAAAAAAATTAAAACCAATTCTCCACCGGCGAGGCCAATTCTTTGAAACACCAAATTCATTAATAAAGGTTCCCGCGGGCACCCGGTGAACTACGTTAGTTGCTTATAATTAGGTGCTTAGGGGGTTAGGTGAAGTTATCCATGTCCGGGGAGGTAATTATCCATTCCGGAGTTTAGGGGAGGGCCAATGTCCCAGGTTTTTAGGTAATTAGGTCCCTTCCCGGTTATTTAGGGGTTGGGTGAAATTAGGTTTATTGTAAGAGGGCACTAAGGTTAGTTTTAGGGGGGTTTTCCTTGGGGTTAGGTTTTTGGGAAGTTACCCACTATCCAGGTTTGGGGTTGGGGATTTGGTGCCCCGTCCGGTTGTTAGGTGAAAGTTAGGGTGTGTGGGTTGGTTGGTAATTTTGGGTGAATGTAGGTTGGGTTGGGTGAAGTTGGTGATGTAGGGGTTTTTTTTAGGTTAGTGAAGTTAGGTGATGTCCGGGTTGGGTTAGGTGAATTGGGTGATGTAGGTTATTTGGTAAGTTATCCCACTTTTCCGGTTTGGGTGGGTAAAATTTGGTCCCAACCCGGTTGTTGGTGAATTTAGGTCCACTGCCGGTTGGATGAATTGGGTCAAAGCCCGGGTTAGGTTAGAAAAAAGTAGTGCACTTCCCAGGTTTAGTTGGTAAAATTTTTCCAACCCAGGTTGGGTTTAAAAATTATCCCTGTGGTTTTGGGTTGGGTGAATTTAGGGGGTTTGGTTTGGGTTTGGGGGTTGGTGATTGGGTTGTTGGGTAATTTGGGTAGCCCGGTTTGGGGTTTGGTGAATTTAGGTGAATGTAGGTTTTTGGTGAGTTAGGTGCAAGCCGGTTTAAGGTGGTGAAGTTAGGTGGGTGGTTTAGGTTAGGAAAATTTAGGTGGAATGTGGTTTATTAGGGTGAAGTTGTGAATGCCCGGTTAGGTAGGTGAATTAGGTGATGTAGGTTGGGTTAGTGAAGTTGGTGAATGTCGGGGTTGGGTTTTAGGTGAAGTTAGGTGAATGGGTTTTAGTTGGGTGAATTTAGTGATTTCCCCAGGTTAGGTTAGTGAGTTGGGTTTAATAGTTTTGGTTAGTGAAGTTGTGATGTAGGTTTGGTGGGTAAGTAGGTGAATGTAGGGTTGGGTTTTGGGTGAAGTTGGGTGATTGGGTTTGGTTAGGTGAATTTTAGGTGATGTGGGTTAGGTTGGTGAAGTTGTGAATGTAGGTTAGGTTAGGTGAATTTAGGTGAATGTAGGTTAGGTTAGGTGAAATGGGTGAAATGTGGGTTGGGTTTAGGTGAGTTGGTTTTTTTAAAATGTAGGTTTTATTTAGGTGAATTAGTAATGTAGTTGGGTTGGGTTTAATTTTAGTGAATGTAGGTTAGGGGGTGAATTTTTAGGTGCCACTGTCCATTATTAGGTGAAAGTCCAATTCCGGTTAGGTTTTTAATTAGGGCCAATTCCAGGTTAGGTTTTTGGTGAATTGGTGATTTCCCAGGTGGTTTAGGTAAGTTAGGTCCCCAATGTCCGGTTTGGGTTAGGTGAATTAGGTGCCACTGTCCAGTTAGGGGTTGGTGAATTGGGGCCCAAAGTCCAGGTTGGGTTGGGTGAAGTTAGGTCCAAATTTGTCAGGTTAGGTTAGGTGTTTTTTGGTCCAATTCCAGGTTGGGTTAGGTGAAGTTAGGTGCCAATTGTCCAGGTTGGTTTAGGTGAAGTTAGTCCCAAATTCCGGGTTTTGGGTTAGGTGAAGTTGGGTCCCATGTCCAGGTTGGGGTTAGGTGAAGTTAGGTCCCCAATTCCGGGTTGGGTTTTGGGTGAAGTTAGGTGCCCTGTCCGGTTAGGTTGGGTGAGTTAGGGCCATGCCAGGTTAGGTTAGGTAAAGTTAGGTGCCATGCCCCAGGTTAGGTTGGTGAAGTTGGGTCCCAAGTCCGGGTTGGGTTTGGGTGAAGTTGGGTGCCAGGGTCCAGGTTGGGTTAGGAAGTTAGGTGCCAATGTCCAGGTTAGGTTAGGTGAAGTTAGTGCCAATGTCCAGTTAGGTTAGGTGAAGTTAGGTGCCAATGTCCAGGTTAGGTTAGGTGAAGTTAGGTGCCAATGTCCAGGTTAGGTTAGGTGAAGTTAGGTGCCAATGTCCAGGTTAGGTTAGGTGAAGTTAGGTGCCAATGTCCAGGTTAGGTTAGGTGAAGTTAGGTGCCAATGTCCAGGTTAGGTTAGGTGAAGTTAGGTGCCAATGTCCAGGTTAGGTTAGGTGAAGTTAGGTGCCAATGTCCAGGTTAGGTTAGGTGAAGTTAGGTGCCACTGTCCAGGTTAGGTTAGGTGAAGTTAGGTGCCACTGTCCAGGTTAGGTTAGGTGAAGTTAGGTGCCAATGTCCAGGTTAGGTTAGGTGAAGTTAGGTGCCACTGTCCAGGTTAGGTTAGGTGAAGTTAGGTGCCACTGTCCAGGTTAGGTTAGGTGAAGTTAGGTGCCAATGTCCAGGTTAGGTTAGGTGAAGTTAGGTGCCACTGTCCAGGTTAGGTTAGGTGAAGTTAGGTGCCACCGTCCAGGTTAGGTTAGGTGAAGTTAGGTGCCACTGTCCAGGTTAGGTTAGGTGAAGTTAGGTGCCACTGTCCAGGTTAGGTTAGGTTAACATTTGCACGTCGACGAGACTTCTAGTTTGGTGTTTCGGCGAGAATTCCCATGGGCGGCAGTTCCATAAACCCTTGAATAATACTTCTTTGGCGTACATTTATAACTACTACTACTGCTACTACTACTACTACTACTACTACTACTACTACTACTACTAAAGAAATTAATCTATATAATACATGAGTACCTAAACTGATACTAATATCTACCCTAGTGATGGACACCCAACACTCGTTTTCCTCAATTCATGTAAGCCCCAAAGAAAATAGGAATGCTATGACGAGTCTGTGTATGAGTGTGTGTGTGTGTCTAGCTATTTGTCTGTCTGTCTGTGTGTTTGTCTGTATGTCAGTCTGTGAGTGTGTGTGTGTCTGTCTAGCTACCAGTCTGTGTGGTCTACATAGGTAACGGCCGCATATATAAACAATGTAATTACTAACCTAACCTAACCTAACCTCTATGTTGTATCTCTTCAGGCTCTTGGCGCTAGAGGCTGCCTTGCCTGAGTGCTCTGATGATGAAGAAATCATTAACATCACAAGGGGGAGAACGCTGCCTGAAGAACATCGAACACAGGTTAGGAACAGTGTTATAGTGGTTGTAGTAGTAGTAGTAGTAGTAGTGGTGGTGGTGGTAGTAGTAGTTGTTGTGGTAGTAGTAGTTGTGTAAATATTAATCATGGTAGTAGTGGTAGTAAGATAATAGTAACAATAGTAGTAGTAGTAGTAGTAGTAGTAGTAGTAGTAGTAGTAGTAATAATAATGGTAGTAGTAGTAGTAGTAGTAGTAGTAATAATGGTAGTAGTAGTAGTGGTGGTATTATTATTATTATTATTATTATTATTATTATTAGTAGTAGTAGTAGTAGTGGTAGTAGTAGTAGTGGTAGTAGTAGTAGTAGTAGTGGTAGTAGTAATAGTGTTATTATTATTATTATTATTATTATTAGTAGTAGTAGTAGTAGTAATAGTAGTAGTAGTAGTAGCAGTAGTAGTAGTAGTAATAGTAGTAGTAGTAGTAGTAGCAGTAGTAGTAGTAGTAGTAGTAGCAGTAGTAGCAGTAGAGTAGTAGTAGAGTAGTAGTAATAGTAGTAGTAGTAGTAGTAGTAGTAGCAGTAGTAGTAGTAGTAGTAGCAGTAGTAGTAGTAGTAGTAGTAGCAGTAGTAGCAGTAGTAGTAGCAGTAGTAGCAGTAGAATAGTAATAGAGTAGTAGTAGTAGTAGTAGCAGTAGTAGTAGCAGTAGTAGCAGTAGAGTAGTAATAGAGTAGTAGTAGTAGTAGTAGTAGCAGTAGTAGTAGCAGTAGCAGTAATAATAACACCAATCATCCCGTCATAGATCTGGCAGCTGTGTCTGGGCGGGGCTCACAAGACGAGTTCTTTCACGCATTTTGATGGCATTTTCGACCTCCAAGAGCAGGATCTTATTAGGGCCGACTGTAAGGTCCTTGTAGGTAAGTAGCAGTGGTAGTTATAGTGGTGGTGGTGGTGTGTGGTAGTTGGATGTGTGTCGTGTTGGGTCTCGTTTTGAAGAGGAGGATGAAAGGAATTGTGTGGGAGGGTTTGTAGTAGTGGTAGTAGTAGTGGTTGTTGTTGTTGTGGTAGTAGTAGTTGTGAATATATTAATCATAGTAGTAGTGGTAGTAAAATAGTAGTAACAATGGTAATAGTAGNTATTTTGCAGTAGTTAGATTGTAATTTGTGTAGCCTTTCCAAAAGTCCTAGGACTCAAGTCTGGACCTACGCACCATCGTGTAGCTTTCTTCATTCTGAGTATTTTGAGCCCCATTTCCCATGGCGCAATTGAATAATAATGGCATTACACGTAGTACCGAAAATCTACCGTTACTTCAGCCAGAAAGTTAAGTTAGGTTAAATCAGATTAGGTTAGGTTAGAGGTGAGGTTTGGTTTAGTAACAGATGATATAGAGAAATAACGAAAATTACCAATACAGGTAGGTCCCGTTATACGAGCATTCGATATACGATGATCCGATGATACGAGATGTGTATATTAGGGTCTATTTTCAATATACGAGATCGAAAAACCAATGTTACGACATTCAAACTGGGGTGAGTAAAATTAACAAGTTATTTACTAAAATTATAAAGTCATTTACTGACTATATGATTTTACCTAAGGTTGTACGATAATCAATCTGAAAATATGATAATTCTGGTGGCTCAGTACGACAATGTGGCCTACAAAAATTCACAACCCTGGGCGAGAAGCCAGCAACGGAGGTAGTATGGCCAGCAACAACCTGCTCTCGCACTACCTAGATACTACTTTCCCTAATGACGGAAGCTACAAAGCTGATTGAAAGCTCCCTCGATAGGTCGTAAACGAGTAGGAAGGTTGTGACTGGCTAAGACGTCATCCGTCACCAGCCAATGACAAACAGTTTTTAAAACTTCTCGACCAATAACAAGCCAGCGATACATATTTCCGGGCAAGAATGGCATGCCAGACTGCCTCTGTCCGCCTTCTGTCCCAGTCATCTAAAACTAATTCTCGTTTTATTTTGAATGCTTGCGTTTTAAGTAGTTTTAATGTATCAGATAGTAAGATATATAAGTAAGGAGCCTGTGTTGCTAGTGTATTGGTGGTAGAAGGTGTGTATGTGTGTTAAAATGGTGAATATTTGTGATATGGGGCGGCTCCGCGGCAAGTATTTCTCCGTCACTCTCTGCCCCGCCAGCTCGGCCAGCAGTCACCTCATCATAACATCTTTAAATCACCCTTATTTAAGGTGACACACGGTGCTACATTGATTTAGATAATGACACGTGGCATAGACCACTGTATACCTGGACTGTTCACGCGACAATGTTTTGAATTGCGGGGCTGCATAGGGGCCCGCGGGGCGCCGACAAAGAGATATAGTGGTCTATGGACTATCATATAGACTGGTTTATCAGTATATATGGTATACTGTAATCTTCGTAAATGTTTGTTCTATAATATTATCAAATAAAAAACAGTAAAACACGCTAAAGAAATGCCATTACGAGACTATGAAGAAATATACATGAACTTAATATTCACTTAACTCTTCGCCATTTAAAACTTTGCGAGTCAACTTTTATCATGAAGGGTATCAATAGAAGCGCATTTTATTAGCTTTCCATTGTGTATTTTCGTTATCTGATAAATAATTAGAACCATGCATAATTAGCGTTAAATAAATAAATAAAATCATCAATTCCAGATTGATGATGTTATTTATTTACTTATATATTTCGTTTTCTGATAAATGAATTAGTACCATGTATAAATTAGCGTTGCCTAAATAAATAACCTCATCAATCGGGAAAATTACCCGATTGATGATTTTATTTATTTAGTTAACGCTAATTTATGCATGGTTCTAATTCATTTATCAGATAACGAAATATAGCAATGGAAAGCTAGTAAAATTGCGCTTCTATTGATACCCTTCATGATAAAAGTTGACTCGCAAAGTTTTAAATGGCGAAGAGTTGAAGTGAATATTAAGTTCATGCATATTTCTTCATAGTCTCGTAATGGCATTTCTTAGCGTGTTTTACTGTTTTTTTATTTGATAATATTATAGAACAAACATTTACGAAGATTACAGATAATTCATATATACTGATAAACCAGTCTATATGATCCGTATATATATATATGAATCCGAGCGGCCCTCCGACTTCGGGCCCTTGTGCGACAGGCCGATATTCCGTGCGCAGTCCAGGTATATAGTGGTCTATGCACGTGGATATAACATCTCACCATAATCACTAAGTTGTATAATAACGAGTGATAAGACGTTTAAGCCTGCCCAAACCTACCTTGGCGGAGGAGGCGGCGGCCTGCTCCGTCCGCCGCCTCTCTCAAAAACCGCCGTCATCCGCCTCACCTGTGCCTTCCTGAAGAAGACAGTCAGCTCCTACGCCTGTGATAGCACCATAGGATATCACCAGTGATCATAGGATTCCTCAAAGGGTCCTCGCTTTCCTACTAAATAATTACCAAGGAGATCTCTGCTGGCGGCGGACATCGGCCGCCGCCCGCACAACACAACACCCCGTTATCAGCTGTATAATATGTGCCTTCCTGAAGAAGTCAGGTCAGCTCCCACGCATGTGATAGCACCATAGGATATCACCAGGGACCATAGGATTCCTCAAGGGGTTCTGCACCCCTACTAAATATTACCAAAATTTATTATAGCCTGAAAAACAGGTCTTTTTTTTTTTTTTTTTTTTTTTTTTTTATAAAATTGTTGGGGTCCTGGAACAAGCCTATATTTTACATTAGTTATGTGTTTCGTTATACGAGATTTCGCTTTACGAGTATGCCAGGTGGAACTTAACTGCTCGTATCTTCGGGACCTCCCTGTAATATGGCAGTGTGAAGCGTAGCATGTTTGCGGGGCGGACCTGGAGGGACAGGTTGCCCCCCCCCCCCCACACACACACACACATGTGTAAACAAACATTGATTTCCGACAAAAACGAGAGCCAGATTAATTCAAAACACATCAAAACTATTCAGGAGGACTTAAGTTTCGGCCTCGAAATCGGTGGGTTTGTCCAATAAAAAAAAAAATTACGAAGATATTAGGTAACACTAAGGTACCATCTCTACCTCTGTTATTATGTAATTGTTGAAGGCACCGTTGTCGGATCGGACGATATTGGCCCTGGTTTACACCTATGAACTACTCACAGTCGCGAGGGATTGATGTCTCTTCAGGAACGGTAGAGGTGAAGGCTGGTTAACACTCTGAAATCAAGCATAGCTTTCCGTCAGCCGTGTCTTTGTATTCACACTATTCGTAACGGGTTCGTCATTTTCGGCAAGTTCCGCTCACCTTACAGACAGGGTGCCTCAGAGGCTTATGGTGAAGAAAATTTGCATTAATAGCACCTTCTGTTGGAGGAAGAAGAGGAGTTGAAACTCTAAAAGAACTGTTTGGGACATAAAGCCTGAGAAAACGACAATTATCAGCCGGCACAGTATCATTACGTTATCATATTCTTCCCAGAAAAACCGTTACGTGACAGGACGACGGTGGACGCACCCACTTACCAGTTAGTGTAACATGTCTATTTGTTGAATGTAAGAAATTCTTACCTGATGTGATGACGACTAGGGCATGTCACCATGATGGTTATGGGTGATTCGGCCTTGGAGGCGCGTACACGGTGTGGCGCCGTGATCGCGGTCTTGGTCTTGGTGTACCGTGTGGAAGACTTTGTCCGTCTACATACTACCTTGCAGCCTTTTTATAGCACTCTTTCATACACAGTTTCCTTATCCGTAGAGGGTACAGGGGTGAGGATTGAGGGGTGTCATCGGTTGGGATAAAGCCTATGCTGTCTCCTATCCCACCTGTTACCACTGTAGCGGCGCTAACAAACACAACACACACACACAGCACCACACACACACCAACCCACCCACCCACCCACCACACCAACCCACCCAACCCTCCACCCACCCACCACCCACGCAAGAACGCACGAAAGCACGCACGCACGCAACCTGCATCAGCTATAGGCACCCCTGTCTGGGGACCAGGATTAGAGGGTGACCTGACGTTTTGACCTGACTTGTCCTCGCCGACACAACTGCAACACCAGCCAGTAATTCACAGTCAGCCACAGGACACATAAAACACACTAAGCCGCGCACCTCTGTCCCAAGTGTACAATGACTCGCTGTCAAATAACAACAAAGCCACGACACCCTTCTCTCATCATTGTGTGTATAGACAGGACTCCCGAGATACGACACCTTCCCTCTCAAGTCACACTAAAAAAAAACGTAACACGCTCTTTTGTTTCACTATTCATTTATCAACAATACTCAGTTCCAGCGAAAATTCCATCACCCTTTTATGCCTCCCTTCTATCATATCATTCTTAACTAGTGTAGGTCAACGTGTGTGGCCCGAGTAGAAGGGCGGGTTAAGGCACATCTAATATGCGGTGGATGATTGTCTTTTCCATGGTGCGGGGAGGAGTCGTCGTTGAGAGGTATAGCACACATGGTGGCGTGCGCAGAGGGCGTCGCCGAAGTAAGTATACCCAGGTGAAGCGCAGACCTTGAGATTAGACGTTTTACAATGGAGAGCAGCAGCAGGGGGATGTGATGTTACATCTGACACGGCCACTGGGCAGCAACAATCGATATCTTGTTACCCCAGCCTGTTGTTTTCTCTTAAACTCAACCTATCTTAGTATACTTTTGCATACTGTTGCATAACACAGTTACAAATTTGTGTTCAGTGGACTACTGCTCAACACAGATCACACAAACCCTCTAGTCATACACCCGCGTGGCGGCTTCATGCATCTCTGCCCGACCTCTCATGCGCTAATATGCGACTTAGACGCATGGCGACCTATGCACTTCCTTTTTAAGGGAAAAAACTGCGCTATTATGTGAACGGCAAATACGGAGTACATGATTAGCAGAAAAGGTGCATGCTGAAATATTAAATGTAGGGGACCGCACAAAATCTGTGCCTCTAAGCGCCAACATCGCTCCAGTCACCTCCCTGCACTCCCTCGTGCTGTCCTAGAGACATGTACTAACCATGTTACAAGTATGGTATTCTACCTGATTTTGTCCGATTTGCACCTTCAGAGAGAACCATACAAAGATAGGGCCTCTAATAACAAGGCAAAGTGAATTACTATGACGATGACTAACTATGATTGGGGCATAAGCATGGAAGGAAAATGAACAGCTGGGTTAGGTAGACAAGTAAAAGAGCTCATCCGTACGTGTTTCCAATTCATGAGAAATAGTGAATGTCAAGCTCAGAAATGGTATTAGTGACATTATTTAATGGTGAGAAATTATAACTTCAAGATGTAAAAGGAAAAGTCGAAGCAGGAAATTAGCTATAAATTTTCTCCTTCGCTGCAGTTTTTCAGGAAAGGTATTCAAATAGTCAGAGCGCAAAATAGCAAGCCATAGAATTGCGAAATGACTGGAAACTTCTGCATACATTGCACCTAGAGGAATACTACGACACAATAGAATGGTTTGTTAAAGAAGAAATGTGATGTCCGAAGAGACTTTTGTGAAAGAATGGTCGTGAACTCAAGTGGGTGTAAGGACATAACGATAAGGCCTGAGAAGTATTTGCCTGAGTTAGCACCACCTCACAAATACCATCACCTATAGGTAAGAAGGCAAAGAGAGATGGGGGGGCAAAAATACAGGTTCAAATATTCTGTACAGCACCTATCCAAATCTGACATGCTTCCAGTAGCATACTGGTTATATTTAATATTAATCAACACCACAGTACTTGGTTGATTCAGTATCATAACAGATTCGTTTACTGAAAAAGGAAATTTAAAAAATATTTTTATAATGAACCGTTTCCTTTATTTAATTATTTATTATTAAATATTACTGTTTAATTAGTGAACTTTAACCACATGTTCGGATGGAAAAGAACATGTTTAAAAATGGCATCTGACATCAGCACTGATTCAAGGAGAGGTTAATATCGCTGAATACCATTTAAATAAAACAATGGTGTCAACTTGCAATTCTACTTTGCTATTTCCTAGGCATGCATAAAATCAATAACAGGAAAGAGTGAAGCAGTTCCTCTTCCACGCGCTGCGTCAACCTATTTGTTAGTATTTGATTGTTAGTTCTTACAAGAAAATTAACCGTATTAGTCAAAGCAGGGAGTGCTTGTTCTAACACAGTAAAAGCTTGATTAAAGCTCAGCTTGAAAGCTTTATCTTGAAAGGCAGGTGTAATTTACCCAGCCCAGAGGCAGACGTCAATGTGGTAGTAATGCAAGTGGTCGAGCGGTTTTTAAGTAAGGCTTGCTGATTTAAGTAATGTATAAGTATTGTAAGTGCCAAGGATTTGAGTAAGACAATATACTATTATAAATATATATTTTTATTTATATGTATATGTCACTATAATGTTATGTTACAATACAAAGTCATGGGTTCTTACAAACGGCCAGAACACTTAATATCGTGACAAGTACGCACTCGTGCACGGGTGAGTGAGTACACACACAGACTCACATGGAGTCTTATCTAGGAGCGCCTGGTTGTCGCGTCTTCTCTTGTTCTGCCCCCTTCCGACCCTTCGGCGTGTTATATAGGAAAGGTTTCATTTTTGAACAGTCGTTTACACAGGAACTGCTGAGTCCGTGGAATAAGAACGTGCTCGCTGTTCACACGGCGATGACTCAAACACACCCAAAGTTAGCTGTGTATGTCCAGGTGTGCAATGCTAAGATAAGTGACAATTAACCACAGGCACACACAAAACACTGACTCTGCATTCTCAAGAATGCAAGCAGTAGGGAACAACACCATTATGTCCACGTCAACATTATCGAGGAGGTTGTGGAAATTATCCACTAAACCGCTCTCTAATCGGGAGAATGGTATGGTGGGATACGCTTATACGATGAGTAAAAATTCCACCTATGTATATATTATTATAGAATTGGGTATAAATTAAGATGCATTAAATATAGTACATACAAACCTCGATTTCCCGGACCTCCATTTCCCGGATATCGGATTTGCCGGACAAAATCCGTGGTCCGGGGATATGTCTGTCCCAGACAATTATTATTATTATTTTTTTTTTTTTTTTTTTTTTTTTTTTTTTTATGTTGAAATGCCTGGTCCTGTTCGTAAATTGACAAAGTTGTCCGGCGGTCCGAGCGTCTCCTGTCATCCCTGGTCAGTGTCCGCGCCTCCCGCCAGGTGGCAGCATGCTCAGCGGTCGTATTGTTACATTTGGGCACACGACACTCACGGTTCACCTGCACGGCCTCCGTCAGTCCCCTGACTCCCACTGCCCCTGGTACAGGAACATCTCTGAGACTATTGAACACTTTCAGCTGCCTCCCGCCAGGTGGCAGCATCCTCAGTGGTCGTATTGTTTACATTTGGATACACGACACTCACGGTTCACCTGCACAGCCTCCGTTAGTCCCCTGACCCCCACTACCCCTGGTGCAGGAATGTCTCTTGAGACTATTGAACACTTTCTGCTGCCTCCCGCCAGGTGGCAACATGCTCTGCGGTCGTATTGTTTACATTTGGGCACACGACACTCACGGTTCACCTGCACGGCCTCCGTTAGTTCCCTGACCCCCACTGCCCTGGTGCAGGAACGTCTCGAGACTATTGAACACTTTCTGCTGCCTCCCGCCAGGTGGCAGCATGCTCAGCGGACGTAAAAGTCCGCGGCGGGGTAGTTGATATTGGCGGTTGCCGGACAGTAAATACTAGAGTAGGATAAGCGTCCGGGGTGGGTAAGGGCCCGTCGTTTTTTTTTTTTTTTTTTTTTTTTTTTTTTTTTTTTTTTTTTTTTCTGTTTACAGGATAATTCCTGGACTGTTTGCGATTCCAGGACTTTTGCGGTTCCCGGACCAGTGCTCCCCCCTATTAGTCCGGGAAAACGAGGTTTGTGTGTACACATCTCCCTCGCTATCTGGCCAATGGTTTTCCCACTTCGATACAAGGTTACTATATGTGTCTTCTTCACAATGGATAGAGATTTGCCCGGCATAATGCTTTAGTAGACCTGGAGGAGACGGTAGAAGATGGAGGGGTGAATGGGGGTGTGGGAAGGTTGGAGAACCAAACACAACAACCTCTTCCTATGATGACTTGGAAGATACAGAGCTGGCAGCAGCGAGGAATCTACAGCAGACACCCTAATGCACTGCCAGATATACAAAAAATGTAAAAAAATTCAATCGCTCGCACCGAAATTGGCAAAGAAGCTAAGGACGTTATTCCCGTCCTAAGTTTTTTGGCGTCCTTAGTTTTTTTGTGCCGACTGTAGAAGGTGTGTATGTGGGTTAAAATAGTGAATATTAGTACGTATTACAATTTCTTGACTTCTTGTGACCTCTTTCTCTTAAGTTTCGCTTCCTCTCCTCTCCTCTCCTCTCCTCTCCTCTCCTCTCCTCTAGTGTTAGCCGAAGCTTCCACCTGCGGAGACTGCAAACCGTCACACACACACAGCTGTTCGCCTGCACTGTTTTCGTCGATAGTAAACAAACATCTCCTCTCCTCTCCTCTCCTCTCCTCCTCTCTCCTCTCCTCTAGTGTTAGCCGAAGCTTCCACCCCCGGAGACTGCAAACCGTCACACACACACAGCTGTTCGCCTGCACTGTTTTCGTCGATAGTAAACAAACATCTCCTCTCCTCTCCTCTCCTCTCCCCCTCCTCGCCTCTCTCTCTCTCCTCTCCTCTAGTGTTAGCCGAAGCTTCCACCCCCGGAGACTGCAAACCGTCACACATACACAGCTGTTCGCCTGCACTGTTTTCGTCGATAGTAAACAAACATGGCTCTGACACCCAGGCAGGCTATCGCTGCTATACACTTACTTATGTATATTGTCAATCATAGACAAGCATAACTAGCTAAAAACATGCATGGATGCATTCATGGTTGGCTCGTCGGAACTCGTTAGAATCGTACTCTGACCGATGGAAAAAGTGCTAGTGTGACGGCACCTTTAAGTGTCCGCCAGTCGGAGCGCATAGTACAGTAAAACCCTTATAACTCGGCACGATAGGGGCTCTGGCCCTTGCCGAGTTATTCAATGTGCCGAGTTATGCAATGTCCTCCTCTGATATGGGTAAAAAGAAAAAAAAAAAAAAAAAAAAATTATTGTCAAAGCATAAAAACTACACTTACCAGTGTACGGGTAGAATGTGCTGGATTTGATATCAAACTCAGCACAAATAGCACACATGGACGCACCTACATCCATCCTTGCCAGTACTTTCACCTTTTCCTGCAGGCTCAGGCTCTTCAATTCCATTCCCTTCCTGCTGGAGACACCCTTGCGTGATGGAGCTGACATCTTGATATACAGTACTGTATGATGTAATCCCAAAACACGTAAAATAGGTGGCAAAGTAAAGCAAAGGTCTGGTACCAGTGCGTAGGCTGAGCCGTGTTTTTGTCGTCCAAGCACCGTCTTGGATTACGAATCCCAATCCAATAACACTTGCTGAAATGTGTGTTATACTACTTTGTGATATTGTTTGCAATGTTTTGCATTGATTATTATTTCGGCTCCTACCAAGCTTGTTGTGTTTTTGAAGCAGAAACCAATCCTTTTTTAATTTTGACAAAAAACGGAATTCGTATCCGAGACGGTGCTTGGACGACATAAACACGGCTCAGCAGCTGACAGCCTACGCGCTGGTTCCTGACCTTTGCTTTACTTTGCCACGTATTTTACGTGTTTTGGGATTACATCATACAGTACTGTATTTCAAGATGTCAGCTCCATCACGCAAGGTGTCTCCAGCAGGAAGGGAGACTTCAATGAAATTGAAGAGCCTGAGCCTGCAGGAAAGGTCAAAGGACAAAAATACTACTTTATGCGACTAAGGCTTTGCCGAGTGTAAGCAAAGAGATGCAGTTATAACAGCAATATGCTGAGATACATTATTTTTTGCCGACTTTCTGTTTACATGTTCACACAAGAGGTTGTGAGGGCATGATATACCGAGTGAAAACCAAGAGATGCAGTTTAGGGGAGGCGGTAGCAGAGTGGTTAGCGTCACCGAGTGGCGTTCTCGAAAACCCGAGTTCGATCCCGAGTGAGACCCATAAATCCACTTGAAATCTTTCTGCACCATCGAGTGGCCTAAGAACACCCACATGCCCTGTCCATTAACTCTACCTTCGACTGCGAGTGCATGGGAGGACACAGGGGGGCGGCATGAGCCTCTAATTACAGGTGTCACTATAAGAATCCTGCCTGCGCCACCACTGGCGAGGGCCAACCATCACAGCCCTCGAGTGAGCCTCCAGGGCCTACCATCCCACCCCTGGAGCTCACTGCCTACACGCGCTATAGGCATAGATGTTATAAAAAAAAAAAAAAAAAAAAAAAAAAAAAAAAAAAAAAAAAAAAAAAAAAAAACCTTTGTCTTTGCCTTGCCGAGTTATATCAAATTCCGAGTTATACAGTGCCGAGTTATAAGGGTTTTACTGTACATGTTTATGATAGTGGGAGCGCATGTTTACAAGCTCAGTTTAAGCTGTGATTGCTTGTTTTTCGGTGTTTATTATGCTTATTAAGACTTGTTCAGTGCAGGGAAGTTATTATGGTATCGAAAGAGAAGGGAAGTGGTAAAAGAAAGCGTGTGAATCTAAATATTGCAGAGAAATTAGAACGTATTATGAAGGTGGAATCATGTTTCTGTCGCCCGGGTGTGTGACGAGTATGGTGTAAAGAAACAAACGGTGAGTCATCTTTGCAAGTCTAAGGACAAACTCAGAGAAAATGCTGTGACATTCAATGTTGATGCAAGTAAGGATAGGAAAGGAGTAATACATTTTCGACAACACCTGAAAGTTCCTCAGAGTGTAGCCCTACATGTGTCTTACATGTCTAATGACAACACTGTTGCTGTCGCGGCCGCACTGCCAGGCGTGGATGAGCGCTTTGCTTGTATTTTCATCATTACTTATATATATATGAATAATAGCCATTAAAATGCGATTATATGTCTACATTCACCTAGAATGATGATATTTCATAGCATATCAAGCAGTAATGAGTGAGCCTGGAGACTTACTACCTCTTCTAATACTAGTCCCGAGCAGTCGTGGGCGACTGTGCCAAATCCAGCATTTAGCGCCAGTCATTGTTTACCTCTCAACATAGCTACTCGGTCTGGTTGTGTTTGTGATTATTTCTGATTTATTTCACAGCGTGGAGGAGCATGCCAAATCCAGTATGTATCGCCAGTCCCTGTTTACCTCCCAACATAGCTGCACGGTCTAGTTGTGTTTGTGATTATTATTTCTTATTTATCTGACAATTTTTCATGTGTTTTTCCTATATTTTCACACCCCTGGGAAAATACCCTCGCAGTAATGGACAATCGGCTTTAACGGACCACTTCTCCCCCCTTTTAGTCCGTTAAATCGAGGGTCGACTGTACACTGAAAAAATTAAATATTCCATCAATTACCCTATCAACAGATGTTAATAGGCAAATACATTTATAAATATATATAGATATATACCAAGATGTTACACCAAAACACAACCCGAAATACAACCTGCACTGGTGAGATCCGCCCACTCCCCGATAGTTACATATAACAAGTACAGTACCAAAGCCGTCTGTATGTAAAAGCCTGCGCCTGAGATTGATGACGTCACGGACGGAGTCTGTACGAGGCCACTGAGATGACAAGTTTACCTACCTAATTATATGTTTATCAGTATAAAAGATATATTGTTATCTTCGGAAATGTTTGTTCTATAATATTATCAAATAAAAACCCGTAAAACACACTAAAGAAATGCCCTTATGAGACTCTCAAGAAATATGCATGAACTTAAACTCTTCGCCATTTAATATTTTTCTCAAAAACATTTTACATGGAGAACATCAATAGAAGCGGAATTTAGTTAGCTTTCCATTGCTATATTTTGTTTTCTGATAAATGAATTAGCAGCATGCATAAATTAGCGTTAACTAATACATAACATCATGAAATCGGGTAATTTCGTACCTAATATATGTTTATCAGTATAAAAGATATATTGTTATCTTCGGAAATGTTTGTTCTATAATGTTATCAAATATAAAACCGTAAAACAGACTAAAGAAATGCCATTATGAGACTCAAGAAATATGCATGAACTTTAACTCTTCGCCATTTAATATTTTGCTCAAAAACATTTTACATGGAGAATATCAATAGAAGCGGAATTTAATTAGCTTTCCATTGCTATATTTCGTTTTCTGATAAATGAATTAGATAGAACCATACATAAATTAGCGTTAACTAACTAAAAAGATCATGAAATCGGGTAATTTTTCCCGATTGATGATGTTATTTATTTAGTTAACGCTAATGTATGTATGGTTCTAATTCATTTATCAGAAAACAAAATATAACAATGGAAAGCTAATTAAATTCTGCTTCTATTGATATTCTCCATGTAAAATGTTTTCGAGCAAAATATTAAATGGCGAAGAGTTGTTCAATGCATATTTCTTGAGTCTCATAATGGCATTTCTTTAGTGTGTTTTACGGTTTTTTATTTGATAATATTATAGAACAAACATTTCCATAGATAACAGTATATCTTTTATACTGATAAACATATATTAGATAGGAAATTACCCGATTTCATGATGTTATGTATTAAGTTAATGCTAATTTATGCATGCTGCTAATTCATTTATCAGTAAACGAAATATATCAATGGAAAGCGAATTAAATTCCGCTTCTATTGATATTCTCCATGTAAAATGTTTTTGAGCAAAATATTAAATGGCGAAGAGTTAACAGTGGTTGAAAGGTGGGTGCAATGAGAGCCGCACCGCCCGTACATCCTCACTCGCTGAAAGCTCGGCTCCTACTGACTTGTGGAGCAGGCTCTGCTACTGTCGTCACGTCCATCCCGCTCTCCCAGACGCAGGCTTTTACATAGAGACGGCTTTTGACAGTACCCTCCCGAGATTCAAGCTATCCGAGTTTCGTGATCCTCGAGTTTCGCTGTGAATCCTAAATTCTTACCATCCCGACTTTCGCGCATTATCTCCCCCGAGTTTCGCACTGCTTTGTATAGGTTTTTTTTTTTTTTTTTTGTGTGTGTGTGTGTCTATTTACCTAGTTGTAACATACAGGAAAAAAGCTATGCTCGTACTGTCCCGTCTCCAAATCTACTATTATCCAGTTTGCCTTTGAAGTCCTGAATACTTCTTGCATTAATCACTTTTGCATCAAGGTTGTTCCAGGCTTCTATGCTTCTATACGGGAAGCTGTAATTTATTATGTCCCTCTTGCATGTTGTCCTTTGCAATTTCTTCTCATGACCTCTTGCACTTCTATCGTCCCACACAAACAGATCTTTATCAATTTTTTTCCAGACCCATTGATGCTCTATACACTGCTATAAAATCTTCCCTTTCTCTTCTTTTCTCAAGAGTTTGGAGCTTTAGTCTTGAAAGTCTTTTCTCATATGGTAAATCTCTCAGGCTTGGAGCCATTTTTGTGGCTGCTCTTTGTATTCTCTCCAATTTTCCTTATATCCTTCTTTTTATGTGGTGACCAAATCACTGCTGCATATTCCAACCTTGGTCGAATCAGAGATGTTATAAATTTCTTAATCATCTCTTCATCCAGATATTTGAATGCCATTCTTATATTCCTCAGCAACTGATATGTATCTCCTGTGATCTTGTTTATGTGCTTCTCAGGTGACAAATTGTCCGTAATCCATACTCCCAGATCTTTTTTGACCTTTGTTTTGATTATCCATTAATTTCCCATCGAATACTTTCCTCTCTGTCTCTTTTTGCTACTGCCCGCTTCCATCACTCTACACTTTTTAGCATTAAACTCCATTTCCCATAGTTGACTCCATCTGAAAATCTTATTTAGATCCTCACAATCCTCTTTACTTTCTACTTTTCTTAGTAATTTAGCATCATCAGCGAATAAACTCATATAACTGTTCACTCCCCCTGTCATATCATTTACATAGACCAAGAACATCACTGGGGCCAATACTGATCCTTGAGGAACTCCACTTATCACTCTGCACCATTCTGACTTCTGATCTTTTATTACTGTTCTCATCTCCCTGTTGCTCAAAAAGTCTTCCATCCACTTCAGCAAACCACCCTTCAATCCTCCTACATGTTCTAGCTTCCAGAGCAGTCTCTTGTGAGGTACCTTGTCAAATGCCTTCTTTAGGTCCAAGTATATGCAATCGACCCACCCCTCTCTTTCCTGTGTCACATCGATCACTCTAGTAAAAGCTTAAAAAGTTCGTTATACATGACATTCCTCCTCTAAATCCAAACTGGCCACCTGCGAGTGTGTTTGTCTCTTCCAAGTATTTCAACCATCTGTCCTTCACAATTTTTTCACACATTTTTGCCACTACACTTGTTAATGATACTGGCCTGTAATTTAGTGGTTCTTCTTTGTCTCCTCCTTAGTGAATTGGCACAATATTTGCTCTTTTCCAATCAAGTGGGACTCTGCTCTCCTTGAGTGAACTCTCAATTACACTATGTAACTTTCCTGCTAGTTGGTTACTGCACTCTTTCATAATCCAGTTCAACACTCCATCTGGACCCGGGGCTTTTCTCATATCTTGACTTTTCATTAGCCTTTTTACTTCTATTACGTCTACTTTTATGTCTTCCATTGTATTTTCTTTTGCTATTATATTTTTTGTTTTAAATTAACTTTCTCTTGTAAATACAGTCTGTAAGCACTTATTCATCACCTCAGCCTGTTGTAATGCATCTTCATACACTATGCCTTCTACCTTCAGCTTATCTATTCCTTCTTTGTTTTTCATTTTTTTTCCATTAATATATCTAGAAAAGTTTCGGTTCATTCCTACATTTTTCTATTATATTCCTCTCATAGTTACTTTCTTCTTCTCTTCGGATTCTTACATATTCATTCCTAGTTGTTTTGTACTTCTCCCAAAGGTTGATACCTCCTTTTTTCCTCCAACTATTCCATGTTTTTTCTCTTTCTAGTCATGCTAATTCACATTTTCTGTTAAACCATTCATTTTTTTTCTTTTCTCTGATAACTATCCTTGGAACATAATTATTTATTCCTTCGGTGTAAATTCGGATGAACTCATCCCATTTTTTCTGGGTACTCCTTGCTGCATGGAAATTACTCCAGTATGTCTCTCCGAAGAATGTTCTTAATCCGTCAAAGTCTGCTTTTCCATAATTGTATCTTCCTTTCTTGTGTTCTTCTCTTCTCCCCTCTTTTTTGCTATCATTTATTTCAAATTCAATAAGTACAGTGTGTGTGTGTGTGTGTCTACAGCGCCGTTAGGCAGTGACCTCCAGGGGTGGGAAGATAGGTCCTGGAGGTTCACTCGAGGGCTGAGATGGTTAGCCCTCGCCCGTGGTGGCGCAGACAGGAATTTTATAGTGAATCTTGTGATTAGAGGCTCATGCCTGTCTAGCACAGGCCCCTGTATCCTCCGTTGCACTCGCAATCGAAGGTAGAGTTTAATGGGCAGCATGTGGGTGTTCTTAGGCCACTCGGCGGTACAGAAACATATTTTAAGTGGATTTTACAGCCCTCATCAAGGATCGAACTCTGGTCACCAAGAACGCCACTCGGAAATGCTATCTACTCGGCTACCACCTCCCCTAAAGGGGGTATCACACTAGCACATTTTGCTCCCACTTCACCCAAAAGTTGGAGGTAGCGGGAGGTTGCGAACACTACCAGTCACCGAGTTGAAGGAAAATATCTCCTGAAATCCTCCTCCTGAAATTTTGGACCAATCGCCCACTTTTGGGAGTATTTCAAACATGGCGTCAGATGTTTACCTTTTCGTCACATTATTTATTCATTATGCACTATACTTGACTTCCGAATGCGAAGTACATACAAAAACGTTTTTATTAAAGAAGCTTCAGGATTAGTAGTGCAGTGCAGTTAATTTTGGGAGAAAATGTTAATAATTTATGACCAAGAGCCAAAAACTGTTCTAGTTTGTATTGGTAGTCAGCTGATCAAGCTGGGCTGTTTTGGGTCAGTCTGGGTGGGGAAGGCGACGCGCCCTCAGGCGTATGCCTCCAGTGATTGATTTATTGATTGATTGATTGCTTGCCTCTGTGACTATATACCCGTCTGTTATAACCGACTATATACCCGTGCTGCTTTTCCTGGTACATCCACCGCCTATAACCATCTCCGTCATTAGAGCATAAGAGAATTAAGGAAGCTACAAGAGGCCATGAGACTTACTCGGCCTCTTGTAGTTTCTTTTTCTGATGTTCTTATGACGGAGATGGTTATAGGCGGTTATGATGGTTATAGTTTTTCTCTACAAGAGCAGCCGGTTCAAAGGCCTGGCCTTTGAAGAATAGGCCACCTGTAATATCAAGATCAAGTATCGCTTCGTAGCGAAACCCGAGCCCCTGTCCACCCAGCAGTGAATGGGTACTGGGTGTTACCCGGGGGTTTGTGACCCGCCTCCCGGGGTGGTGGCTTCGGCCAACACTAGAGGAGAGGAGAGGAGAGGACCTACTAAGCGATACTAAGCGACAGAGGTCACAAGAAGAAAAAGAGCTCCTTTCTTCCTCTTCCTCCTCCTCTCATTGTTGGCCAAAGCCAGCACCCCGGGAGGCGGGTCACAAACCCCCGGCTAACACTCGGTACCCATTCACTGTTGGGTGGACAGGGCCTCGGGGCATTTTAAGGGTATTTTTTGGGGGAGAAAGTAAGTCTTATAAGCCGTAAAATACATTACACCTCGCACTGGAATAAATATGCATTTTTTCAGTGTTTTCAATACCCGAGTTTAACGATCCTCGAGTTTAGCGCTATGCCTAAGGAAGAAAGCAAGCGTGAAACTCGGGAGGGTACTGTATAGTTGATAATTGTTATGTTTCTAGCGTATAAAATTTTTGGGAAGCATATTGTGATTTTTACCAAAATCACAATACACTTACGTTTGGTAAGTTGTGGAGACGTAGCCGAGCGGAGGCTAAATATAACCACAGGCTGTATTATAATTATTATTCAATTAGTCACTTATATCTATTTACAGAGGATAACGTTGTTATAAATATAAACGTCTAAATTGAGTCTCTGAAAATCACAGTGCACAGATTGTATATTCACCACACACCACACACACTTCAAGTCTATTCTGTTCGATGGTCTATCGCCTTCTGCCCGGTACCCAGCAGGGCAGCCTGGTCAGGCGTGGGCAGAGCTGGGCACTAAATACATTGAATGTATTTAAATACTAAATACTAAATACATGGGAGAAATGTATTTAAATACTAAATACATTTTACGAATGTATTTAAATACTAAATACTAAATACATCAATTGTATTTAAATACATTTGTAAATACATTTTAAATACACAAAAGTTTTAACATGTCCGAAAAAAATGAATTTCCTTAGGATTTCCTTAGATTTTGGGTTTCCATAGAAATTTCCTTCTCAGGCCTAAATTTCCTTGAAATCTGGACATTTCCTTGCCAGTGGAAACACTGGTTCACTGTCATGAAGTGACAAGTGATTCGGAGAGTGGAGATGGTCCGTGTGAGCCTGAGGTCGGTGATGATTCAAGCGAGTCAAGTGAACCAGGCCTTGAGTCAGCTCCAAATCAGCCTACTAGACTCACCTCTGGTCAACGAATACAGGGTGTACGAACTGAGAGCGGTGAATTGGTGTCTGGGCGTGTGGTGGGTAGAGCTGGTAAGGCCATCGGAAAATATAAGGACCGTTATAATTTTAGGCGGGACTTGGATGGAAGCATCTCCTGGGCAGATCTGAACAGGGACTTTAGCACTTGGGAGGTGGTTGATGATCTCAGAGATGATGGTTCTTTCAACTCAGAGGAGGTGCTGTGTGCCAAGGAGAAAGAGATTATAACTGGCAGGAAAATTATTTATATGAGAGAGGCGGAAGATGTTGGACAGGTGGCATTCTTGGTACGGTGGGTTGTGACAGAAAAAGTCAAAGGAGGACAGACAGTGGTGAAGGCATGTTTGGTTGAAGTTGAAGAGGACACAGGTGAAATTCGGAAAGATTCGCCTACATGTTCTAAGGAAGCGGTGCGTTTGGCACTAGCAATTGCTGCTTCCACCGGTTGGAACTGTCACTCCCTAGATGTGGAAAGCTGCCTATTTGCAGGGTAATGAGATTGGAAGATGTTGTACATCTACGACCTCCGCCGGAGTTTGCTGATGGACAACTATGGAAGCTGAAGAAGATTGTTTATGGTTTGTGTGATGCGGCTAGACATTGGTACCTGCGAGTGAAAAATCAGTTACTGGATCTCAGAGCTATGGTGTCTTCACAGGATTCAGCGTGATGTAACGGCAAGGTTGAAGCGTGGTGTGTATTTACGTTGATGACTTTCTTTGGACTGGAACTCCTGATTTCAAGAAGCATGTGATAGAATCAAGAATCGTTAAATCAAGTTTTCCCCATCGGTAGCACTGAGTCCAAAGCATTTAAGTTTGTGGGTCTGAACATTGTCTCCTATGAGGATGGAAGTATAACATTGGACCAGCTTCAGTATGCATCGACCTTGACTCCAGTACCAGTCTGCAGACAACGGGCAACTGTAAAATCAAGCTAATTGTCTGAGTCAGAAAGGTCAGAATATGGTTCTAGTGGGCCAGTTAAATTGGATAGCCACGCATACCCGGCCAGATATAGCCTTTGTGTGTGCGAGTTGAGTGTGGCATGTATCGGGTGATCGTGGCTGATCTTCTGTGGCTTAACAAGGTGATAGCAAGAGTGAAGACAGATATTGTGAAGTTATATATGCCAAAGATGGAGGAACTGGAAGATTTCTACTTGGAGTGCTTTTCAGATGCCTCATTTGCCAACTTAGCAGGCAATGGGTCACAAGGAGGTTTTGCTATACAGGGAGGTCCCGAAGATACGAGCAGTCAGGTTCCACTGGCATACTCGTAAAGCGAAATCTCGTATAACGAAACACATAACTTATGGTAAAATATAGGTTTGGTTCCAGGACCCCATCAATTTAGAAAAGAGAAAAAAAAACAAAAAAAAAAAACACAAAAAACAACAACATATTTTCAAGCTAAAATAAACTATAGCAAACACAACAAACACACAGCATCTATTTACCCACACTGTACTACCTATTCTGTAGAAAAAGCATTCTGAAAGAGAAATAGCACACAAAATAATATAAACTGCACATTAATTAAACATAAAACATGCATAACACTCACAAGTGGTAATATTGTGTGGGGAGACAGGAAGCTGGCAAGTAGCCAGTTGAGAGTCCCTGTTTTCTCTCTCCGAGGCTCGAGAGAAAACAGGGGTGACTGCGTTTGCAGGGATGACTGGGTTAGAGTTCTTCCTCCTCCCCTTGATGTGATGTTTGAATGATGTTTGAAGAATTTTCTCAGTTATTGACGCAGCTGAGATGGATCTCCACTGTAACCAGACAGCTCTCTCTCAGACTACCCTAGAGAGCTGTCTGCTAGTGCTTATAGTGTTGGCCGAAGCCAGCACCTGGGAGGCGGGTTACAAACCCCGGCTAACACCCGGTACCCATTCACTGCTGGGTGGACAGGGGCTCGGGTTTTTAAAGGAAACAGCCTAACTGTTTCC
The DNA here is from genome assembly GCA_016584305.1 of Chionoecetes opilio. NCBI lineage: Eukaryota > Metazoa > Arthropoda > Malacostraca > Decapoda > Majidae > Chionoecetes > Chionoecetes opilio. The sequence continues at coordinate 48,592 of JACEEZ010006955.1, read as the reverse complement.
GCTCCTCCCGGGGATCGAACCCGGACTTCTCGGTTGTGAACCGAGCGTGCTACCCCTACACTACGGAGTACTCCGTAGTGATAGGAAAAGGGAAAGGACATGATAGGAAAGATCCTCGGTGCGCCGCGTGATACAATAGATTCGAGAGGGCAGGGTAGGTAAGGGACAAGGGAGGGGTGCGCAGACCTCTTCCACTGCCCACAAACTCGTCTCTGTGCATCAGAATCATTGTACATCGTCCAGGATGTGAATTTTTGTAGGCCACATTGTCGTACCGAGCCACCAGAATTATCATATTTTCAGATTGATTATCGTACAACCTTAGGTAAAATCATATACAGGGAAGTCCCGTTATACGAGCATTCGGTATACGAGAAATCAATGATACGAGCTGAGTAAATTAGGGTCTATTTTCAATATACGAGATTGAAAATCCAATGCTACGACATTCAAACATTGTGTTTGTTGTGTTTGGTATAGTTTTGTAGGGGTCCAAGGTTGGGGCCGCACACCTGGCTAATTACCCTTCAGGTCACGCCTTGATTGGGGTGACCTGACTGGGTCAACCAAAATCCCCCTTTGGTCCAGCCCGGGAGTCCTGTATTCAGTCAGTTACCTACCAATCACTACAGTGAGGGGAACACAGGGAGAGGAGGAGTGGTGTTCCTCTCACTGTAGTGGTTGGTAGGTAACTGACTGAATACAGGACTCCCGGGCTGGACAAAGGGGGATTTTGGTTGACCCCAGTCAGGTCACCCCAAGCAAGGCGTGACCTGAAGGGTAATTAGCCAGGTGTGCAGCCTGACCTTTAGGAGTAATTAGCCAGGTTGCAGCCCCAACCTTGGGACCGCTACAGTTTATTTTAGCTTGAAAAACATGTCTGTGATGGGGTCCTGGAACCAAATCTATATTTTACCATTATTTATGTATTTCGCTATACGAGATTTCGCTTTAAAGAGTATGCCAGGTGGAACCTAACTGCTCGTATCTTCGGGACTTCCCTGTAGTCAGTAAAAAGACTTTATAATTTTAATAAATAACTTGGTAATTTTACTCACCCCAGTTTGAATGTCGTAGCATTGGATTTTCGATCTCGTATATTGAAAATAGACCCAAATTTACACATCTCGTATCATCGGATTCTCGTATACCGAATGCTCGTATAACGGGACCTCCCTGTATTCTTACGGGACAATGGTGGAAGAGATGTCCCGTTTACTGGCAGTCAAAGAAGATCAAGAGAGTTGTTAAATTCACTCTGACCGCTGAGGCCCTGGCACTGTTGGAGTGTGCTGAGACAGCAGTGTATCTGGCTAAGCTTCTGCATGAAATCTCCAACTGTGGGATTCTTAAGATAAGGGTGTTTCACCGATAACAAGAGCCTGGTAGACACTCTTCACTCGTGTCGGTGTGTAGAAGATAGGTGACTGCGGATTGACATTGCTGTGTTATGTGATATGTTGGAGCGTGGAGAGGTTACCGAAGTGGCTTGGGTGGATAAGTCTGGACAACTAGCTGATTGCCTCACCAAGAAGGGGGCATCAACCAAGCGATTGCGAGCTGCAGTCGGCCGGAACTAGAATAGCTGTCCAGGGGAAGGAGCTATGTATTGGGTTACCGTATATGGCTGCGCATAAGACGACCTTTTAACCTTAAAAAATAGCCACGAAAATTGGGGGTCGTCTTATACACCCAGTATAAAATGTGAACCTTATATCCTGTGGTGTACGGGACGTTGTCCTGTACGTGTCGTCTTGTCTTGGTCGTGGTGGTCAAGCTCAAGTTCGCGCCACGACCACAACAACACTTCGAGGTCACCAGCACGCCTGTGACGGCACCACAGGTCACCAGCACGCCCGTGACGGCACCGCAGGTCACCAGCACGCCCGTGATGGTACCACAGGTCACCAGCCGGCCTGTGACGGCACCACAGGTCACCAGCACGCCCGTGACGGCACCACAGTCACCAGCACCCCCGTGATGGCACCACAGGTCACCAGCACGCCCGTGATGGCACCACAGGTCACCAGCACGCCCGTGACGGCACCACAGGTCACCAGCACGCCCGCGACGGCACCACAGGTCACCAGCACGCCCGTGACGGCACCACAGGTCCCCCAGCACCCCCGGACGGCACCACATTTCACCAGCACGCCTGTACGGCCCAAGGTCACCACCGCCCGTGAGGCACCACAGGTCCCCACACCCCCGTGAGCACCCGGGTCCCAGACCCCCGTGACGGCCCGACATCCCCAGGACTCTGGTGCTCCCCAAAGGGCAAAAATTTTAAGACCCCAATTCTTTTTTGTACCTCCCCGTATAAGCCAGGGGCTACCTTGGGGGTAGTCTTATACAGCGAGTATAGCCCAAAAACCTCTTTTTTATAAAATTTTGGGGGTCGTCTTATCCCCACCCATAACGGTCATTTTTCGAAAATTTGGGAAGCAGCACTTGTATTTGGTACATTTTCGGGGTCCTCCAAAAACTGGAAAAGAACCTATTTTGGATCATATTTCGTGGTCCTTCACGGGGCACTGGAAAAGGAAAAGGCGGAAGGTTGTCAACTAAGAAAAAAGGAGAGGGGGATGTGGGGAAAAGGGTGAACTCCTTTTGAATTGGACGCTATAAACGTCATGACACGACTTCCTGTAGGGCGGACCAATGCTCAGCAAATGGTCACTGACGCATTGATCCCCAGGGGGCCGGGTGATGAACACAACATTCACTTTTATAAGATATTTAGTAAAAAAAAAAATTACATGCAGAAGAAAAATATGGGGTAACTATTGCCAAATGCCAAAAAACCCCCCATTACAGCAACAGAGACAAAAATCAAAACTGGGTAAAACCACAAATTCATAAAATTTGAAGTACTCCACCCTCACGTGAGTGTAAACCGCTCTGTATTGTATAAAAAAAACTTTGGGTTTTATCTTGATTTTGAGGTGTGATCCCCTAGCGAAGGCTATTGGCAAAAACCCCTTTGGGTTTGGCGTTCTCCCCCATTATTTGTGGGAAGAAGAAAAAGGGGAAAGCAAACAAAGGGGTTTCCCTTTAAAAAACCCCTCCACCTCACAAGCCCAAGGGTGCACTGCACCCATGGTACTGCTGAAGCCCCATCTCTGGTGACAAATAAACCAAAAAAAGTTAAACTTCATCTTGTTTTTTGTTGATCTTGAGTTGGGGGCACCAAGCGAGGGGTTTTCGGCATTCACCTGCTGTGCAGTGCCCATGTGGGCTTGTAGAGGAAGGAGGAAAAATGGAAAATTTTCTTTAATTGGGAGTCACCCAGGGGATGGGTTTTTTTGGGGAGTCACCTGCGTGCAGTGCACCCTGTGGGCTTGTAAGGTGGAAGGAAAAAGGACTTTACTGCCTAGGAAATTAGGAACCCGGCATTGCAAAACTCATTGAGGGGAATGCCAGGGGGGGGCTTTTCCCTTTCCCCAAACCTACGCGTCACTCCCAAAAGGGGGGCCCCCGCCGAGTCCCCCATGCGGCCCTTCCCAACCAAGCAAAACTACGAAACATACAGCCCCAGCCACGACCTCGGGGTGCCCCCTTAGCCCCCTCCACACCCGGATTTTCTCTTAAGATCAACCCCCCGGGAGGAAGGATCGGTTTCAGGGTAGCGTGCCCCATACCCCCTATGCAGAAGTTGGCGCTGACGGATATACAGGTAAAAAGGGTAAAAAGTCTCATGGGGGTATGCTGATATACAGTAAAACCCTTATAAAACGGGACGAAGGGGCTCTGGCCCTTCGATTTTTTCAAATTGCCCATATTCAAAGCCTCTCTATATGGGTTTAAAAAAAAAAAAAAAAAAAAAAAAAAAAAAAAAAAAAAAAAAAAAAAAAAAAAGGGAAAATACTGTAAAAAGCATAAAAAATCACTTACAATGAACGGGTAGATGTGCTGGATTTGATATAACTCAGCAAAAAGGGAGCTGGACGCACTGACCTCCTTTCCAGCACTTTCCACCTTTTCCTCGCTCGGCTCTTCAATTTCATTCCCTTCCTGTGGAGACACTCTTGCGTGTGGAGCTGCCCCTTGATATAGTACTGTATGATGTTCCCAAAAAAACCTAAAATAGGTGGGAAATTAAACAAAGATCAGGGAAACCAGTCGTAGGCTGGCCCGGGTTTTTGTCGTCCAAACACCGTCTTGGGGTTTTCGAAAAACCCCCTCCAAAACACTTGCGAAATGTTTTTTATACACCTGTGAATGTTTGCAAAAGTTTTTCATTGATTTTTATTTCGGCTCCCACCAAGCGTTGTTTTTTGAAGCAAAAAACCCTCCCTTTTTCAATTTCGAAAAAAAAAGGAATTCGTATCCAAGCGGTGCTTTTCGACATAAAAAGGCCAGCAGCTGACAGCCCACACGCTGGTTCCCCACCTTTTCTTTACTTTTCCACCTAATTTACGTGTTTTGGGATTACATCATACAGTACTGTATTTCAAGATGTCAGCTCCATCACGCAAGGGTGTCTCCCGCAGGAAGGGAATGAAATTGAAGAGCCTGAGCTTGCAGGAAAAGATCAAAAGGACAAAAATACGACTTTATGCGACTGACGATATGCAGAGTGTAAGCGAAGAGATGCAGTTATAACATCATATGCCGAGATACATTATTTTTTGCCAACTTTCTGTTTACATGTTCACAGAAGAGGTTGTGAGGGCATGATATGCCGAGTGAAAACCATGAGATGCAGTTTAGGTGAGGCGGTAGCGAGTGGTTAGCGTCACCGAGTGGCGTTCGAAGACCCGAGTTCGATCCCGAGTGAGACCCATAAATCCACTTGAAATCTTTTTGCACCGTCGAGTGGCCTAAGAACACCCACATGCCCTGTCCATTAACTCTACCTTTGACTGTGAGTGCATGGGAGGACACGGGGCGGCTGAGCCTCTAATCACAGGCGTCACTATAACAATCCTGCCTGCGCCACCCACGGCGAGGGCCAACCATCACAGCCCTCGAGTGAGCCTCCAGGGCCTATCATTCCACCCCTGGAGCTCACTGCCTACATGTGCTTATGGGCATAGGGTGTGGGTGTGGGTGGTGGGTGTGTAAAAAAAAAAAAAAAAAAAAAAAAAAAAAAAAAAAAAAAAAAAAAAAAAAAAAAAAAAAAAAAAAAAAAAAAAAAAAAAAAAAAAAAAAAAAAAAAAAAAAAAAATTAGTCTTTGCCATGCCGAGTTATATCAAATTCCGAGTTATACAGTGCCGAGTTATAAGGGTTTTACTGTAACATGTAATCATCCCAGCGATACCCCATGATTCTGCGAAGACACTTATTACCAAAAGCATAGATTCGCCTCTTCAAGTCGCTATTTAGTGTCCATGTCTCACATCTAGAGTAAGACAGGGATCACAAGGACATCAAAAACCAGATCTTTGTCCTTCTGCACAGTTACAGTGTCCGCGGATGAAATTAGGACGACGGTAAAAAATGCACGTTTTTTTGCCATAATTTCATCAGCTAATTTTTACTATAAATTGAATCTACGGTTGAGTTTCTAGCAACTTACGACAACTCTATAAAGTGTTTTTAATTTCTCTGTCAAAACCGTGCCGCAGATATCAAGCATACTCCACACTAGAAGGTGTATTTTTTCGCTCTCTCTCCCCCCTCTTATGCACTTTTTTTAGGGGCTATTTTATGGCACGGTATGCCACAACCTACTGACAATGGGAAAATACACTTGTCCATGGTTTTAGAATGCAATCTTTTTGACGCTCCATGAAGGCGTCAGGTGGCGTCTCTAGCAGAGATTTGGAGACGTCTAAACATATCCCAAAACACGGCATCCATCTGGGTAAAATGAGTAAACTATTCGCCAACTTACGACCCACGCAACTTAAAAACTGTTACCCTTTACGAGGGGGCGGTAAATGCTGATAATTATTATTATTATTATTTTATTTTTTTTATTATTATTATTAAATTGTTAAAAATTTTTGGCTATAGCACCGTTAGCCAGTAACCCCCCAGGGGTGGAATGGTAGGCCCTGGAGGCACACTTGAGTGCTGTGATGGTTTGGCCCTCGCCCGTTGGTGGCGCAGGCGGATTGTTAAAGTGATGCCTGTGATTGTGTGGCTCATGCCGCCCCCGTGTCCTCCGATCACTCGCAATCCAAGGTAGAGTTAATGGGCACCATGTGGGTGTTCTTAAGGCCACTCGACGTACAGAAAGATTTTGGTTTTCATCGGGGATCGAACTCGGTGATACATGGTTATAACAATAATGAATTATGAACTAAAAAAAATGTTGATAAAATATGACTGAAAAATGATTATAATATCATTACATATATTATCATTTTGATGTGCCACCAGGGCGAGGCCAACCATCACAGCCCTAAAAATGAACCTCCAGGGCCTACCCCCTCCATTCCAGGCCTTAGTTAGTCACTGCTTACAGGCACTATAGGCACAAATGTAAAAAAAAATATAATATATTTATATTTATATTTTTTATAACATAGGCCGACTTACGTCCAGTTCTACTTTAAAGACGGGTCAGTCGGTCCCAATCACGGTCATAAGCGACCACTCGGTGTTTTACTTAGAGTATTTACGTACTATTGCTCATTATATGCCAAAAAGACCAGTGTGTACATTAAAACCATGGTATATGTCTAAATTCTAAATAAAAGAAAGAAATGTATACAAAAAAATTGTTTCAACCCTTTATAGGGTTACCTTACAAAGTAAAAGTAAAATAGAAGAAAAAAAAGGATCTTTCCTATTTCATCTGTGGCCCCACTACCGACAACGCCAAATACTCGTGCTGAGCGAGTCCATAACACCGTGGGCTATGCCAATCCACCATAAGCCTTCTTGATTTGACCCGCCATCATTATGGATCGCTCTACCAAGGTATGTAAAAACTTTCCCAGATCTCATTGTCCTCGCCGCATGCATGAACAGACTGCACTGTTTCATCTAGTAAGCCTCTAAACACCTGGACAAGGTTTTTGAGCCCCGGAGACCTCAAGTTCCAAAGAAATTTGCCTCCTCATGCAGACCTCGAGAGCCATCACCAGAACCTCCAGCGATTAAAACAAAGATTACTGCATTATCGGCAAAAAACAAATCAGTGATCTTGTGTTGCCGAGGGAGCTCCACAATCACTTTGATCTACAACTTTGCCCAATACCCAGTCCATACAATTTTTGAATAGTGATGAGGCAAGGACGCACCCCTTTCCTCAATCCTGTATTCACAGGAAAAAGCTGGATACACCTCCCCCATACTTCACATCACTCAGTCCCGAGTACAGGCCTGTCATCCAACCAATAGTCCTTGTAGGAATCCCGCCATGTCACAGAAGATCCCAGAGTGACTCACAATACACTGTGTCAAATGCCTTCTGAGATCAACATAAGCTACAAGCATCCCCTGTTGAAACTCACGTCAGCGTTCCACCAGGCACGAAGTGCTAGGATGTGGTCCCTTGTTTACTTACCCAGGCGTGAACCCAGACGCTGAGGTCTTTGATGCTTCAGCAGATGACTGTGGATCAGTGTCAGCAATAGATGGGCAAGCACCCTCGCCCGGCACGCTGAGCAGTGTAAAAACCGTGGTAATTGTTGCACTCATGACGGTCCCCTTTCCCTTTCCTGATAGGGACGACCAGCCCCCTTCTCCAGTCAGGAGGAATGGTACCTGATTGCCGCACGGCAGTCAGGACAGCATGCAACCCCCGGATCGTGGCCTCATCCCCAGCTTTAAGGAGCTCCGCACTGATATTTCAAAATACCAGCTGCCTTTCCACTCCTCAACTTTGCTACAGCCTCTGACTTTGTCAAAAGAGGGTGCGGTTTCGTCAAGGGAGAATAGGGATCCACTGCCTGTAACCCAATGGTGTGAATCTGGCCAATTGGGTGGTCCACCGTGAACAACTGCCCAAAGTACTCAGCACAACGAGCCATCTGCCCATCCATGTCCGTCACGAGGCGCCCATCTGCTGCTGGGTAGCACTCACCCAAGATGGAGACTTGGACGGAGCTTCTTCAGGGCTCGGTAGGCGGGTCAGAGGTCATTAGCATTCAAATGGCCCTCGACATCCTCAGCGAAACTCCCCCACATACCTTCCTTGTTTCTCCCCAGGAGAGTTCTTTCCTGCATGACAGAGCCCTGTGATGGTCCTGGTTCCCAGCAAGCCTGGCAGAGCGACTCTCCTCGATATCTCCAGCGTCGTCGAGAAAAAAAACACGCATTGACCTGGGCGCTCTCAATCGACTAATTGGCACCTGGAGATTTTCATGTAAAGGTATACCAGTTTTACTGGGTCCTCGAGGGCACTGAGAAACTTTAAACCGATTTGAGACTGCCACTGCATACTCATGGCACATGTCAAGTCCTTCAGCTTCTCAAGAAGCTGAAACACATTATAGTTCCCTCTTGAATTCTTCTGGACTTGACATGAAGCTTAAGTGTAGCAACAAGAAGTCTGTGATCAGTTGCAAAGAACTCAGACCACCCGGTAAACCCTGCACTTCTGAAGGATCCTCCATTAAGTACAAACGGGGATGTGGTCGATCTCCTTAGCTCCCCCTTCCGGCTTTTACTGTACCAGTGGGTATAGTATGTAGTAGCATCACGATGGCAAAAAATCTAATAACTCGACTGCGAAACTTCGTGTAAAAATGTGCGAAACTTAAAAATGGGGAATATTTAGAGGTACGCGAAACCTTGTATTCGCGAACCAAGAGTCTGCGAAATTTGGTGCACCACTGTACGTACCAAGCACTTCCCTAAGAGATACATGCCTTTGTACATACTAAACCCTCCAGGGTTAATGTGGAAGTGATCAGTTTTTTTAGTACATTTGACATTTTTATTATAGTTACTTTACTAATTCATTTTTCATAAGAATATGATATGATGTCTATTTATACTGATTTTGATGGAATGAATTATTGTTTTCATTTTGCCCGTTATCCATGCTCACATGACTCAGTTGAGTCAGAAGTTCTGTGTCAGAACTACCACGTGTAGGTTTCACGGCCTCTTGTAGCTTCCTTATTTTCTTATGTTTCATATGTCAGGGGGCCTTACGCGTATGGGTACAGGTACAAGCCTCGTATCTATTCTCTCGCTGTCCTCCTTCGTCCTGTTCGATACGCGTCAGTCTGGCTAACGCTTATGGGAATCGTTCAGATAAGGGCCCCGCAGTCCATTCTCTAGCTGTGCTTCTCCCCTTTCAAACGTAATTCTGCGAGCATTTTCCCACAAGTTTTTCTGCTTGTAATTTTACGCCCCTTTAATCAGAGTCCTAAGCGTGCTGCGTCTGATGCATCTCATGGTAGTGGTAACAAGCATCAGGGAAGGTGCTATGCTGGATGAAAATGTTAAAATGTTGGACATGCTACAGCAAAGTCGCTCCTTTGCTGCTGTAGGATGATATTTGAGGTATATGAAGCACACATATTAAAAAAAATGAGGATGCTATAGTGGATGCTGTAGCATCGAGTGTTGGTAGAAGTGTTAAGGTAGATCCATCTGCGTTTAAAATGGCATAATGTAAATGGAAGCACTATTATGTCTGTGGATTTAGCCACAGGAAAAAAAAACTGCATGGGAGAGGAATACCATCCCGGAAAGGCATTGTCATGGCTACATGATTTTTTCCCAGATATTTGAGTGGCAAGTACGTACAACACCTTCAAAATGTTGATAGGATGGTGCAGGTGGCCAGGAGGCTGACTTGGATGACTCATCCCCACCAGCCTGCCCCACACAAGAGGTGCTAGTTAGACAATTTTGTGGGTGGAGGCAGTACAGGGAGGTCCCGTTATACGAGCATTCGGTATACGAGAATCCGATGATACGAGATGTGTAAATTTGGGTCTATTTTCAATATACGAGATCGAAAACCAATGAAAACATTTTAAAAAGGGGGAAAAAGGGNCGTCCGCTCCAAACATCACCGTCCTGTCACGTAACGGTTTTCTGGGGAAGAATATTTTAACGTAATGAGACTATGCTGTACTGATAAATGTCGTTTTCTCAAGGCTTTATGTACCCAAAACAGTGTCTTTTAGAGATTCAACTCCTCTTCTTCATCCAACAGTAGTGCTATTAATGCAAATTTGTTCAACCATAGCCTCTGAGGCACCATGTCTGCTTAGAGGGTGAGCAGGAACTGCCGAAAATGACGGAAGTCACGGAACCGTGATGAATAGTGTGAATACAAGGCACGGCTGACGGACGCTGCCGTGATTTCAGAGTGTGAACCTGCCTTCTCCTGTACCTTCCTGAAGAAGACTACTGGACTACTTCACACTACTGGATTACGGGAAGTGGATGCCGATCCTCCCATTGACGAAACCGCACCCTCTCTGACGAAGTCAGAGAGGCTGTAGTAAAGTTGAGGGGTGGAAAGGCAGCTGGTGTTTGTAATGTCAATGAGGCACTCCTCAAGGTTTGGGGGTTTGAGGCCATGATCGGCGGGGCGGGTTTGCATGCTGTCCTGTCTGCCGTGTGGCAATCAGGTACCATTCCTCCTGACTGGAAAAAGGGGGCTGGTCGTCCCTATCTGGAAAGGAAAAGAGGACCGTCAGGACTGCAACAATTACCGCGGTATTACACTACTCAGCGTGCCAGAAAAGGGTGCTTCCCCATCTTTTGCTGGCATGGATCCCCAGTCATCTGGTGAAGCATCAGAGACCTCAGCAGCCTGGGTTCACGCCTGGTAAGTCAACAACGGACCGTATCCTAGCGCTTCGTGCCCTGGGGGAACGCAGACGTGAGTTTCGACAGGGGATGCTTGCAGCCTATGTTGATTTCAAGAAGGCGTTAGACAAGGTGCATCGTGAGTTACTATGGGATCTTCTGCGACTTTGGGGATTCCTGCAAGGACTATTTGTTTGATGACTGACCTGTACTCTGGGACTGAGTCCTGTGAAATGTGGGAGAGGTGTATCCAGCTTTTTCCTGTGAATACAAGAGTGAGGCAAGGGTATGCACTTGCCCCATCACTTTTCAATACTTGTATGGACTGGGTATTGGGCAAAATTTTGTCAGATTGAGCTCCCAAACACCAAGATCATGACTTGTTTTGCTTAATAGTTAATGCAGTACAGGTCTGTTCATGCTGGGAGGGGCGGAACATGATTTGCGCAAGTTTAAGTATTGGTGAAGTCAGTCCTAATGACCCAAGGCCGGGTTTTTGCACAGTTAAACGTACAATCTGTGGCATGCATGGGCCAACGGAAGTTTATATACTGCTAGACAGTATTACAGCGGGTTGGTCTTCGGTATTGGCAGCCACGTGAACTGAGCACGGATTTAGCGTTGTGGTACCTGTGCCAAGTCGGATCTTCAGTGCTTGTGAGATTATGAGGAGATAGACACTAATAGCGACTTGAAGAGGCAAATCGATGCCTTTGGTAATAAGTTTCTTCGCAGAATCATGGGGTATCGCTGGGATGATTACGTGTCAAATCAGCGATTGCACCATGAGACTGAATCGAAGCCTATTACCTGCATAGTCCGTCAGCGCCAACTTCAGCTATATGGGCATGTAGCACGCTACCCTGAAACCGATATTTGCAACTGGGTGTATATGTAAGAGAAAATCTGGCGTGGAGGAGGCCAAGGGTGCGCCCACAAAGTCCATAGTAGGGGCAAGTTGATGTTTCCTGTCGAGAGTTGTTTGGTATGGGAAGGGAGCCTGCATGGGGACTCGCGCGTGGTGACTCCCGGGAGTGACGTCGTAGGGTGGGCGAGGCGACACCCCCCCAGCGTCTGCCCCCAATGATTGACTCATACAACTCTCCTAAACATGGTAAAATCAAAAGCTTTTTGTCTCATCAACTCCTCTCCTCTGACTGACTGTCTTCTATCTATAAATCACAGCCGCAATGTTGCTTCTATTGCTATCTTCTACCGTTATGTTTTATGTTCAACTGCTCTTCTGAACATGCTAACTGCATGCCTCCCAGCTTCTCCCGTGGCCTTGCTGCACAAGGCTTTCCACTCATTCTAATCCCTATTCTGTCCATCTTCCTTATTCAAGATTTAAACCAGTATCTTCACTCTTTCATCCCTTCACTTTTAAACTCTGAAACTCTCTTCCTGTTTCTATTTTTCCACCTTCTAATGACTTAAATTTCTTCAAGAGGAGTGACAAGACACCTCCCGAACTATCCACCTCCCTATCTATATTTCCATCGACGATCCAACCCCCTATCTATAATACAATCTTATTGTCTTATTTATAGGGACTTGCAACTAAGCAGGCTTTTAGTTGTTTCTTTTTTGCTTTGTCCTTGGCCAGTCCTTTGTGATGCAAAGAAAAAGAAAAAAAAAGCTATTCTTAATTTCACGTATTTTAAAATATGGTTAAAAAATTCCCATATTACATATTGCTTTAAAAATACAGTGCTTTATAAACCTAATGTTCATATTTGAGAACCCAAAAGGCAAAATTAAAATTTCTAACTTTTAATATCCCCGGGACTTTGGAAACAATTAACGGTAAACTATAATTGTCGCTTTCCGCCTTTTGACGCACTACGCCTCTTTTGAGGATACCAACCTAATCCCTGCTTCTACTACCTGCTTTTGAATGCTACTTCAACTAAATCGTCAGAACAAGAAATGTAACATGAAAGGGTCATACCAATGGCATGGCTGTTTTCTGTTGGTCGCTTCCTCAGATGCCTGCTTGACAGCCCTCACGTAGCTCAGGAAGGCAATGAACACAAAGAGGGCACACAACAGGTCTGCTCTTCCCACAATTCCTGAAACCTGAGACAAATTTTACTTGTATTATTTGTGCAAATAACATAACACCCTTAACTGCTAGGGGGGAATGGGTATGAAAAAGGAACATCCATAATATAAAAAGCAAGCTGCATGAAAGCAATATGGAGACTGGTACAACACAAGCCACACTCAAATCCTGGATACTCCAATTCCTGAGTTTTCGTAGTCAACATGGTCCTCTCTACTGTCCATGCTCCAGTATGGTTTCAGCCTCAAAAAATTTAAAGTAAGATGTACCACTATCCACAATTGAAGAGTATATGGAGACTTATGGAGTGTATATTAAATTTATTTTTTATATTTTCCACATGCCATATATCAGTGGAGTACACTCGGAAAACTTGAAAAATGATGTCCATGCACAATAAGTCTTCCAATTAGCAGCACTAAAATACATTAGGAACAGGTAACTAAATGGAAGCCTGGCCCTTTTATTACTTACATATGGATTTTAATTTATCAGTTTTATTCCAAGAACCTGACTTGCTTAGCAACTGCAAAAGCAAAAAGTCATCATGGCCAACAGCTATGTCTAGGACTCTATTTGGTGCTTGTAAGCATATTCCAACCTTGACACCTACAATCCCATTCAGCATTCTAATATATCCATTGACTTGGTACATGTAAGGCCGCACTCATTTCTGAGCGAAAAATTTAATTAAATAAAACACCCCAAACTTGTTGGAGTGTCATCCTTATCTTTTCAAATGCCTTATCGAAGGTAAGGGGGGGGGGGGGGACAACACACACCACACACCACAGCCACGCACGCACGCACGACGCACGCACCACGCACGCACGCACCACCCACGCAAAACGCACACCGCACACCACACACACACACACACCACACACACAACAAAAAAAAATTCGATGGGAAATGAATGGATAATAAAAAACAAAGGTCGAAAAAGATCGGGGAGTATGGATTTCGGACAATTTTGTCACCTGAGAAGCATATAAACAAGATCACAGTAGATACATATCAGTTGCTGAGGAATATAAGAATGGCATTCCAAATATCTGGGATGAAGAGATGATTAAGAAATTGATAACATCTTTGATTCGACCAAGGTTGGAATATGCGGCAGTGATTTGGTCACCGCATAAAAAGAAGGATATAAAGAAGATTGAGAGAATACAAAGAGCAGCCACAAAAATGGGTCCAAGCCTGAAGATTTACCATATGAGGAAAGATTTTCAAGACTTTAAAAATGCCAACTCTTGAGAAAAGAAGAGAAAGGGAGATTTTAGCAGCGTATAGAGCATCAATGGGTCTGGAAAAAATTGAAGAAATTATCTGTTTGTGTGGGGCGAAAAGAAGTAAAGAGGTCATGAGAAGAAATTGAAAAGGACAACATGGCAAAAGGGACATAAAAAAATACAGCTTTCCATATAGAAGCATAGAAGCCTGGAATAACCCTTTATGCAAAAGTGATTAATGCAAAAAGTATTCAGGACTTCAAAGGCAAGCTGGATAATAGTAATTTGGGGACGGGACAGTACCCAGCATAGCTCTTTTTCCCGTATGTTACAACTAGGTAAATATAACTAGGTAAATTTCACACACAACACACACACTGTGGACGGTTTTTTAATGTGGACAATCAAAGGACACAAATATGATGAGAAAGCTTATTTCTACAATGATCCGACCAAAAATGGAATATGCTCCCATTGTATGGTCCCCATATAAAAAGAAACATGTGAAAAAGTTGGAGAGGATACTGAGAAGGGAAACCAAAGATGGTCCCCAGGGCTTAGAAGAAACTTTCTTGGGGAAAAGGGTTGTGGGAAAATAAAATTACCAAAAAATTTGGGGAAAGAGAATAGAAAGGGGGAGACGAATAAAAATTTTTTAAAGGGGCTGATAAAAAAAAGATGGAGAAACGGGCAATGAGAGAAAAACTGCCCGGTGGAAAACAAAGAAGGCGATGCGGGAAGAGGACTCCCAAAAACAACTAAAAAAAAGGGAGTGGCTGAACAACATAAAAAAAGGTACAGTCCCTCATAGAAATGTAAAATTTTGGGAATGGGACTATTTTGGGGGAGGTGATTTTGACAATAATGTGCACAATAAAAAAAAGACTGGATATTGTAGAAACGCAGACGGGACCAAACGAGTGTACTCGGGCCCCCGTAAAACACAACTTGGGTTTAAACACACTTTTGGATTTCCCAAAAAAATAAAAAAAATTGAGGGAAGGGGGAACTTTCTAAAAACAAGGATGAAAAAAAAGGGCGGATCGGCTGGGACCCGGGCGGGTTTAACCCCTTCGAGGATTTAAAAACCACAAAAAAAAAGTAAATTTGGGGTTTTGAAACGAACCAGAGAAAAAGTTGAAATTTTGTAAAAATATTTTTCCCACAAATTAAGGATAAACTTGGGGAAGAGGGAAAAAGGGAAAGGGGGTTATCTTTTTGGGAAAAAAAGATAATACTATTTTGAAAAAGGGGTTGGGGGACTTAAAGGGAAAAAAGAAAGGACGATGAAAAGATGGGTAAAAACGCAGGGCAGAAATGTATTCATTTCCAAAAAAAAAAGGGGAAAAATTTACCCAAGGGGAAATGAAAGATGAAAGAAAGACTTTAAGATAAAAAAAGAAAAAGACCATGAAAGTTTTACGTCAGAAAAATAGAAGACCCAAAAAATAAAAAGAAAAATCTGACCCAAGAAATAATCAAGTAATAAAAAAAAAGGAAAAATTTAGAAAGAAAATCCGGTAGACAAAAAAAAATGTCACTTTTTGGTTTGAAGGAAAAAGTGCGGGGGCCCAAAAAAAAATTTCAGAGAAGAGGAAAGGAAAAGAAAAGTGTCAAAGAAATATTTAAATTTAGTAAAAAAAATACAGAGGTAGAAAAAGGGAAATGGGAAAGAGATAATAGGTTGGGAAAAATATGAAGAGGGGGGGCCCCGCCCCTTAAAAAGTTAAGTTTAGGTCATAAAAACGGGCACTAGTTTATTTTGTCTAAGGCTTTTGGAAACGGGGAAAAGGACGGGAAAAAATATAAAAAAATAGGGTTTAAGGGAAAAGATATGAATGAGGAAAAAAAGAGCCAAATTGAATGTACTTTTTAAAGAACCCAAAAGAAAAAAAAAAAATTGAGAACGGAAGAGGAAAAAACCAAATTCTATTGAGATTTTTGGGACCAAAAAATGAAAAGGGTGGTTCAAAAAGAAAAGGGAAAAAGGGAAAAGGGACAGTCCAAATGAAAAATAAAAAAGGGATGGCTTTATCGTAACAAAAATATAAAAGGGGGCTAGTGTCAACATTAACAGAAGTAAACGTTTCCCTGGAGCCAAAAAAACCAGACATATTACGTCTAGTAAAAACGAGGGAAATTTTTTATTCTGGGATGGGGCCGGGGGGGGGAGGGTCAATATAATGTATGGAGGAGAAAAAAAACGGGAAAAAAGGGGAGGTGGTTTTAATAAAGTTAACAAGGAAGGACGTGGTAGAAATGGAAGGGTAGAAAAAGGAGAAGGTAGGGCAGAGGTTTTGAAGGTAGATTTGGGTAAATAAAAAAAGGAAAGAATAAGAACTTATTTTGTAAAACGTTCCACCTGGGAAAAAAATTCCGGGGGAGAAAAAGGTAGGGAGACTTGTTTAAGAGACACCAAGAAAAATGTTTAAAGAATACGATGGAAAATGTGAAAACAAAATTTTGAGGGGAGTTTTGAACTGCAAATTTAAGTTTCCCTGGAAAGAAGGGGTACTGAAGGGGGGAGAAAAACCCCCATGGGGGGGTACAAGTTGGATTTGGTAATGAAAACATAAATTGACTCAGTGGATTAAAAAAAACAAAAGTTTCAAGGTGGGCGAAAAACCATCAAGACTAGCCCTACTATTGACAAAAGAACGGAAGTAATTAGAAAGTAAATTATCGTGCCCATTTGGGAAAAGATTTGCCCAAATGTATTTATTGAATTTAAAATAAACTATAGAAAAAAAGAGGGGAGAAAAGAAACAAAAGATGGGAAAAAATACCAATTATGAAAACAAAATTTTTTGGGCGGATTAAAAACTTTTCGGAGAAAACGGAGTGATTTAATTTCCATGAAAAGGAAACCGGGTCCCCAGAAAAAATGGGATGATTTCATCCGAATTTAAACCGAAGGAATAAAGGTTTTAGGGTTCCAAAAAAAAAAGTTATCAGAGAAAGAAAAAAAAATGAATGGTTTTAAAACAAAAAATTGAATTAGAAAGACTAGGGGGGAAAAAAAACATGGAATGGGTTTTTTTTTGGGGAAAAAAAGGGTTTGGTATCAATTTTTGGGAGAAAAAAAAAAAAAAAAAACTCCGAAATGAATATGTAAGAACCCAAAAGAGAAGAAGAAAGAAACCCTATGAAAAATAAATAAAAAAAATGTAAGAAGGAACTGAAAATTTTCTATAAAAGAATGAAGGGAAGAATGAAAAAAAAGGGGAAGAAATAGAAAAGCGAAGGTGAAGGCATAGTGTATGAAGATCCCATTACAAACAGGCTGAGGGGGATGAATAAGTGCTTACAGACTGTATTTACAAGAGAAGGGGAATTTTAAAAACGAAAAATAAAATAGCAAAAAAAAATAAAATGGAAGCCCTTAAAAAAGTAGAGTAATAGAAGTAAAAAGGCTAATGCAAAAAGTCAAGATGGAAAAAGGGCCCCGGGTCCGTTTGGATGTCAACGGATTATAAAAGGGAGTGCGGGTAACCAACTAGCAGGAAAGTTACAAGTGAAATTTGAGATTTCACTAAAGGGGGAGAGCAGAGCCCCGGGGCTTGTTTGGGAAAAGGAGCAAATATTTGCCCAATTCAAAAAGGAGGAGACAAAGAAGAACCATTTTAAATTTACGGCCAGATCTTTAACAAGTGTAGTGGCAAAAAGTGTGAAAAAATTGTGAAGGACAGTTTGGTTAAAAATTTTTAAAGGGAGAAAAAACACACCCCGGGCAGGGGGGCCATTTTGGTTTTAAAGGGGAAAAAATTCTTGTACAACGAATTTATTAAGTTTTTTACTCGAGTGATCGATGTGACACAAAAAAGGGGAGGGGGGGGTCGATTGGGGCATAAAACTTGGGCCCTTTAAAGGGAAGGGCATTTGACAAGGTCCCCCTTCACAAGGGGACTGCTTGGAAGCTAGAAAATGTGGAGGATTGAAGGGGTGCTGAAGTGATGGAAGATTTTTTGAGAAACAGAGGGATGAGAACAGTAAAAAAAGGGATCAGAAGTCAAAATTTGGTGCAGTTTTTATAAGTGGGTTCTAAAGGGTCAGTATTGGCCCCATTTGATGTTCTTTTCTATGTAAATGTTTTACAGAGGGAGTAACAGTTAAAATAAAGTTTTTCGCTGTTTGATGCTAAATTACTAAAGAGAAGTAAAAAAGTAAAGAGGACTGTGAGGTTTTAAAAAAAGGACCCTAGTAAGATTTTCAGATGGAGTAAAATTTTGGGAAAATGGGGGTTAAAGGGGCTAAAAAGTGTAAAGTGATGGGAATTGGGCAGAAAGCAAAAAGAGACAGAGAGGAAAGTATTGGAGGGGAAATGAATGGTTTAATCAAAACAAGGGTCAAAAAAAAGATCGGGGAGTATGGTTCCGGGAAATTTTGTCCCCAGAGAAGCATATAAAAAAAAATCACAGGAGATACATATCAGTTGCTAAAGGAAAAAAGGGAAGGGGCTTTTAAAATATCTGGATGAAGGATGATTAAAGAAAATTGGGATAACATTTTTTGGATTCCCCCCAAAGGTTGGAATATGGGCAGTGATTTGGTCCCCCACATAAAAAAAAAGGATATAAGGAAGATTGAGAGAAAAAGGAAAAAAAACAGCCACAAAAAGGGGCCCCAAAGGGCCTGGGGATTTTCCCATACGGGGAAAAAGACTTTCAAGACTAAAAACCCCCAACTTTTGGAAAAAAGGGAAGAAAAAGGGGGAGTTTTTATAGCATGTTAAAGCATCAAGGGGTCGGGAAAAAATTTGATAGAGAAGTCTGTTTTTTGGGGGACGAAGAAGTACATGAGGTCATGAAAAAGAAAATTGAAAAGGACAACAGGGCAAGAGGGACTTTAAAAAAATTAAGCTTCCCGTATAGAAGGGCATAGAACCCGGGAAAAAACCTTGATGAAAAAAGTGATTAATGCAAGAAGTATTCGGGACTTCAAAGGCAAGCGGGAAATTAATAGAAATTTAAGAGGGACAGTAAAAAGCTTTTAGCTCTTTTCCTGTATGTTACAACTAGGTAAATACAACTAGGTAAATACACACGTGTGTGTGTGTGTGTTCCCCTTCTGCTATCGAGTGACCTTCGATAAGGCATTTTAAAAAATAAGGAGTTGACACGCCAACAAGTTTTGGGCGAGGGTTCCGTTGCCCAGTGATGAGAGTGGCTGTACAAGTTATATATGAAAGCTGTATAATGACATATTTTCATTTAGGCATTGTTTCCAAACATTTTCCATATTGTTGCAACTCATCATTACATACTGTTTTATAGGTAATAGCTATTTCAATGCTATTTTTTCCTCAAACGTTATATTACATAATTACCCATTTGAACTCAATGAGTGTATTTATATATAGGAATATATTAGGTAGCTGAGTGTAGCTCTTCAGCTCTTTGTTGGCACTAGAAGAATATATGTAAAGAATATGAATAGGCAACTTTATCACACTACACCTCAAGACCCACAACACTGGGCTCCATTTGAAAACTCAGGAATAAGGTAAATGCAAAACTCAAGAATAAGGTAAATACAATCAGGTAAATCCATTAATGGGTGTGGCTCAACTAAACATAATAAATGCATGCCAAATTCAGCTTCAAACACCCTTAGTTATGCTATTACTGTGCTTTTACTGCAAATTTTTACACAAACCTTAAAAAACTCTTCTTGAAATGATACAGACACTGGTCAAGTTATGACTGGGTTAGGTTCTGACAGCACAACAGTAAGACAATCTGGATGTAATTTGGTTGTGGTTAACCTTCAGAGGCCAGATCACTTTACAAGTCTTTAATTACACAGGCCATGCAAAAATAGTTTTCAAGCGTTTTCCAAACGCATATCGCTTCTAACAGAAGAATGGAAGGATAGTTTTACCTTACCTGTTTAAAGGAAAAGGGGATGCACTGTCATGTGGTGGGTATAGAGGTTTGAAGCTGTTAGAACATGGGATGAAGATTTGGGAGAGTGTTGTGTGAAAGGCTTAAGTAAGTCATCAAGATCGATGACTGCCAATTTGGCTTTCTGGTTGGAAAGTCAACTACCAATGCAATCTTCATCACAAGACATCTCCAGGAGAACTATAAGAAGAAGAAAAGGCTGTATCATGTGTTTGTGGATCTGGAAAAGGCTTTTGACAGGATTCCAAGAAGGACAATTACAGTACCCTTCAGAGTTTCCCCGCTATGCGAGTTTCGCTATCCTCGAGTTTCGCGCTGAGTCCTAAATTCTTACCATCCCGACTTTCGCGCATTATATTCCCGAGTTTTGCGCTGCTTTGTATAAGGTTTTTTTTTTTTGTGTGTGTGTGTGTGTTGTGTGTGTGTGTGTGTGTGTGTGTGTGTGTTGTGTGTGGTGTGTGTGTGTGGTATTCATCTAGTTGTATTCATCTAGTTGTATTTTACAGGGCCAGAGCAATGCTCGTGTGGCCGTCTCCATATCAACATTTTTATCATTCATCTTTAGTGCTTTGTGTTGGCCGAAGCCAGCACCCCGGAGAGCAGGTCACAAACCCCGGCTAACACCCGGTACCCATTCACTGCTGGGTGGACAGGGGCTCGGGTTTTAAGGAAACAACCCATCTGTTTCCGCTCCGCCCGGGGATCGAACCCGGGACTGCTCGGTTGTGAACCGAGTGTGCTTCCCCTACACCACGGAGTACCCCTTGGGGTGTGTTGTGTGTGTGTGTGTGTGTGTGTGTGTGTGTGTGTGTGGTGGTGTGTGTGTGTGTGTGTGTGTGTGTGTGTGTGTGTGTGTGCCTACAGCGCCGTTAGACAGTGACCTCCAGGGGTGGGATGGTAGTCCCTGGAGGTTCACTTGAGGGCTGTGATGGTTGGCCCTTGCCTATGGTGGCGCAGACAGAATTTCTATAGTGGACGCCTGTGATTAGAGGCTCATGTCTCCCCGTGGTCCACTGATGCACTCGCAATCGAAGGTAGAGTTAATGGGCAGCGTGGGTGTTCTTAGGCCACTAAACGGTGCAGAGAAAGATTTTAAGTGGATTTTACAGCCCTCATCAAGGATCGAACTTGGGATCGAACTCACCGAAAACGCCACTCGAGATGCAAAATGTAGGGTTGTGTGCCATGACAACGTAAAACAAGGCTTATCTCATGGCTTTCATGTGCGATCCGCCGTCCCGCTCGCACATTAGAACACAGGCTTCCAGTTATTGAAACAGTGTATTATATAAAACGGGAATCATTCTCCTGTTCTAGACTTTATTTACAAATTTATTGTTACTATCATAAACTAATGTTTCTTCTCTTTTTTCTTTCAGATAAAGTCTATGTTCATTTTTGGTGTGAAATAAAAGTATCATCAAGAACAAGTTTTCTTTATGAACATAGACTTTCAAGATGGTTGTTCTCAGTGTGGTGTCCCAGACTGCCCCTTCCAGACCGGCGAAGTGGCAGACGCCGTTGCTGTGGCCCTCCTGAACAACCACAACCTTGCCCACAAAGCTAGCTGCCACAAACGATGCCAACAGCCCCTGCCCGCCGAAGGGCCCGAAGCTGGACCGACCGTGCATCGACATGGGCGTACATGGCGAGACATGGAACACCTTTGAGTGCCGCTGGGAAAATTTCCGTCGCGGATCCAGAATTGACGACCTCACTTCAGTTGTTCCAGTGCGCGCGGACAACCGGGGAGATGCCCTCCAAAAAGCAGATCCTACATTTCTTCCCCCCCCCATCGCCGGGGTCAGGGGCGGCCATGAAGTCCCTCGCTTTTAAATTCCCTTTCCCTCGGGGCTTAAAACGAGCCGACTCGTGGCCATGCAACAAAGCCCTGACGAATTTTTCCCTTTTGCTTTCGCCGCCAAGTCCGGGGAAAAAGGCAACATTTTGCATTCGCCGTCCCGAAAAAATGCCAATGGGGAAACAGAAAAACGTGGTAAAATTAAAACAGCCCTTCCATTCGGGTTTGGCTGCTCACGGCCCTAGCCGATATGGACATTCGTCGCGAGGTTTGGGGGTGGGGGGGGGCCCCAACTCCCCACGTGAATGACTTCGATTTTTGTCGGGGAAGAGAAATGGCCGGGAAGGGCCCTTTTTCCCTCCACTATAAAAACTCGGCCATTTAAAATCGTTAAAGCGGGCAACCCCCCAGAGGCGGAAGGAAACGCAAGGAGCCCCCCACTGCTAAGAACCATCCACCAACGCCTCCCAGAGGGGAACGAAAGACCGCATTTTCGGACTGTAGAAAACCCCTTTTTCCTGTTCCCAAAACGTCCCGTGGGGGGAAACCCAGAAGGCGAAACAAACCCGGTGCAAGGAGTTTTTACTTCACCCAGCGCCGGACCCCCGGGTGAGAAAGACGCAACTCAGCGCAACCAAAACCCCAAAATTTTGGTTGAGGTTAAGCACAAACCTTTTCCCCCAATTTCTGCTTTTTCCCCACCCCGTCCAGCAAACGCTTTCTCTCCCACTGGGAACCCCCCAAACCCGGCCCATCTAAAGGGGGTTTTTTCCTCCAACACCAATCTTAAACTCCCGGGCAAATGGCGCCGCCCCGCTTCACAAAACACCCTACCGTCAGGCTACGCCTCATTATCGAAAAAAAGGCCCCCGAGCACGCCCCCCTTCGCCCGTCACAAGTCTTCGCCGTGTCGATGGTTTTTTACGGACAGTGGGGCTCAATCAATTTTTTGGTCATTTAAACCCAAATTTTTAAAAAGGGATTCCCCCCTGCGAAGACCTTCACCCATTTCCTCCCTGAGCCTGCAGGCCCGGGCCATTAAGGGAAAAAATCAGCCTCGAGGGAGCTTTTTGGGTTGTAATTAAAGGACGCAACCCAAATTAAAAATGGTATAGCATCCCGGCCATGATCTACATCAAAAAGATGTTTCACAGTCTTTTCCTTTTCCCCATGATCCTTTCTCGCCCGGGGGAAAATTT
Source organism: Chionoecetes opilio (assembly GCA_016584305.1). Lineage (NCBI taxonomy): Eukaryota > Metazoa > Arthropoda > Malacostraca > Decapoda > Majidae > Chionoecetes > Chionoecetes opilio. The sequence goes on along the minus strand of JACEEZ010006955.1, from coordinate 25,714 downwards.
CTGCCGTTGGACTTCCTGACTATTGGTGGTCCCAAACAAGAAGTGTGGGGAAACCGAAAGGCCCCCAACTCTGCTATCAAAAAAATCAAAAGCGGGAAAGTAAACTGGGCAAACCCAAAAAACGTCCTAGACTGGGGGCTGCCCCCTGGGGGCCCCCAACCCGCTTAAAAACGCCCACCCTTACCCCCCGTTTTCCCCCGGCCGCCGGAGAATAATGAGAAAAACCCAGTGGGTTTTTTGAACCGTTTTGGGACCTTCACCTTTCCAAAACATGGGCCCCACCGACCCCCCGCCTACCACGGAAAGGGCCCCCCCCATGGGATCACCCCGGATGAGGGTGCGACCCCCCCGGTGCCTGCCACCCCTGCTGGGGCCGATACCATTGCATTGGCATGAAAAGGTCACCAGGGCCTGCTACCAATTTAAACTTTGGGCATCATCAGACCCTTTCCCCCATGGGGGAACCGGCGCCTGGTGCCCCAAAAGGTGGTTTTCCCAAACACGATGGTTTCCTCCGGAGAACATTGACTTGGGCCCCCCCCTGAAACGCTACTTTCCCAAAGGAAACCCTTTGCCACAGAATCGCCATTTCCCCCCTCGTGTCGGGTCCCGGCGCTCGTTGGGAAAACGGTCCCCAGATGCGTTTTGGGAAAGGATACCTTCGCACCCTCCCCCCGGCCCCTCAGAAACCCCCGCTTTACAACTTTTATTAAAACCGTTTTGGGAGGTTTGGGGTTCTGCCGGGGACCCCCCCAAGGGGTTTTTTCTCCTCCGGGGATGGGGTAAAAACCTCGTTTTGACCAATCCTGTCCCTTCCCAGGGGGAGGGGAGATTTCGTCACGAAAACCGTCCTCCAAAACGAGGGCTTGGGAGCCCCATTGGTGGGCACCATGGAAATTTCCCCGAGACTGTTGGGAAATCAGGGATTTTTATTGAACCCCGAAAAAGTTCCAGTTTGCGATGAGGAAGTAAGTTTGCCGGGGTTTTCCCCATTAACCACTCTTCCATCGACCCCTGCCCAAGTTTTTTTTATGCTAAAAGGGGCTTTTCCAAAAACCCACTTTCCCCAACGGGCTTTGAGTTGGTTCGGTCCCAGTGAAACCCGTAAAAAATTATGCTCAGCTCAGGGAAAAAATCTGGCCCCCCCTTTAAACCCTTCCTCAGCCCAAAAAACAAGTTTTTTTTGGACCCAAATTCTGGACAGGCTTCGAGTCGTCCAAAACACGCCATCGTCCCAGGTTTTTCAAAGGGAAAGGGGTGAAAATCTTTGAAAAAAAACGTCTAGGAGGACGTGCCTAAGGCCCCTTTGGGCCCTGAATGGGGGTTGGATTACCCCAAACCCCCCCCATCCCCCTTTTATTTACCTCCCCGAAACATGCGCAGGGGCCCTTTCCCAAAATGCCCCGACTTTTTTTCCGGGTGGAGGCAAATCATCCTACTGATTCCCTTTCCCCTAAGGGGGCAAGTTTTCGTTATGCGCCCATTAGATGGAAGGGGCTTGCCGTCGCCTGGGGTCCCCGAGCAGACAAAGCTTTTTCACCCAGGGTGTGATTTATTTTAAAGGGGGTCACGGACCCAAGCCCCCCCGGGCAAAAACTTCGGCGAACCCCCACCCCTCGACTCGCCCCAAAAACCAGGCTCTTCCGACTCCCAAACAACGCCACCTTGCCCTGGCCTTTCCCCAATCTGCACATGCCAGGCTCTTTAAACCCGGGGTGCTGAAAGCAGCGTTTTCCCCCCATCCTCCCCGTCAAACTCAGTCAATCTCTAGGTATCCCAAAGGCCAGATGGGCAAAGCCTTGGCTGCAGCAAACCAGCGCGAGGCTTTCGGAGATATCGTCCCTCCCTGGTCGCGGATCTTTGAAGAGACTGCAAAGGACGACAAAATCGAGCACTTCTACAGACTGTTGAAGCGGCTTTCCTGCGTCTGATAAAAAACCCCTTTATCTTCGCTAAAAATACTGGCAGTTTTCCCGGGGCCCTTTATGTATCTGCGGGGGTCGTCCATGTTTTGATGACCATGTCCCTTGTTCCGCCTTCACTCCGTCGCACTGTTTTCGTAAAACCCGCACCCGCCCATCCAAAGGAAAATCGTCCTGGAAATCCGTGCCCGCGCAATCGTCTTCTGGCCGGGGATTAAAGGGCCCACATCCATGCCGTCCGCCACGCCCGCATCGATTGCAAAAAGGAACGCTCCTTTCCCCAAACCCTTTTTTGGGCCCCGACCACATCGTCGCCACCGTCACCCCTTTTTAATCTGTCTATGCCCCCATTTCTTCGATTTTGCCGGCAAACACTACTTGGTCATCGGCGACAGGTGTTGTCCGGAATGGACAGAGGTCTTCGCCTGCCCTCAGGATCCCCACGCCGTGCAGAGGGCCTGATCGGATGCCTTCGGAAATTGTTTGCAACCTTCGGAGTGCCAGACGAACTATCCAGCGATGGCGGCCCGGAATTCGCAGCCAGCCTAACTCGCGACTTCTTGAAACGGTGGGCGTTGACCACCGTGTGTCGTCTGCCTACAACCCAAGGTCCAACGGCAGGGCAGAAGTGGCGGTTAAGGCTACAAAATGCCTCCTCCGGTCAAACATCGGACCAACCGGCTCACTTGACAATGACAGGCTCCTTCGTGCACTCTTACAGCAACGAAACACACCAGATCCAGACTGCGACATCTCCCCCGCCCAGGTTGTCTTCGGAAAACCGCTGCGGGACTCACTATCCTTTGTGAATCAGCTGGAGAAATTCGCTAACCCAAATGTCAGACCGACATGGCGTGAGGCATGGGCATTGAAGGAATCGTCACTCTGCACACGCTACGCTCAGTTCCAAGAGGCCCTGGACGCTCATACTCGCCCACAAAACTGCCCCTTCAAGCCGGTGATAGATGCTTCGTGCAGAACGGCGCTGGGAACTAGCCGAAGAAGTGGGACAGGAGTGACACTGTGACAGAAGTGCCACCCTTCGATAAGTATAGCGTGAAATTGACGGCTCTGGGCGGGTAACAACTCAAACAGGAATTCCTGCGCCGGTTCACTCCCGTCTCCACTGACATCGCTGAGCCGGCCCCGCTTGCCGCGCCTCCCAGTAAACCCAATGTACCTCCCTGTCCGCACACAAGTTCAACTCAGCCGACCATCCCACCAATCGTTGTGCACAACACCATCCTGTGGGTGCATCAACAGTCGTGACAACCGCCAACACCTGACTTGCCGAGCCCAGCACGCACTCGCAGCACTACTCCATCATCGTCTCCTTCCACCGGAGATTCGGTTACCCTGCCTTGCTCGCCGCCAGTTAACTCCACCGACCCTGCAAGCCTCTGCCCGAACCCGCCGTGCAGTTCGCAGACCGGCCCTGGCAGGACTCTGGTGACTGGCAGCCTATGAATATAAGCCCGTGACTTTAGCCCCGCGCTGGGGGGGATGTAGGGTTGTGTGCCATGACGACGTAAACAAGGCTTATCTCATGGCGTCATGTGCGACCCGCCATCCCGCTCGCACATTAGAACACAGGCTTCCATGTTATTGAAACAGTGTATTATATGAACAGGAATCATTCTCCTGTTCAGACTTTATTTACAAACTATTGTTACTATCATAAACTAATGTTTCTTCTCTTGTTCTTTTCAGATAAAGTCTATGTTCATTTTTTGGTGTGAAATAAACGTATCATCAAGAACAAGTCTTTCTTTACTAACCACTCTCCTACCGCCTCCCATAAGAGACGTACGGGACACGTCTTTCCTACCTTCCTGCTTAGTATAGTTATTTATAATAGGCTTAGTATAGCTTGTATGTAGTTTTGCTTTGGTTTTTTTTCCTTTTGTTTGAGTTTTTCTCTACAGGAGCAGCCGTGTCGCATAAGATAGGTAACACCTCGAAATAAGTAGCACCTTACCTTACATCCCCGCCGTTCCTTACTTATTTACCACAAAATACTCCTTTATAATGATTAACCATGACGTGTGTGGTACTGTGGTTTTTGGAGGAGAACGGAGAGAAGAGAGGAAGGCATTGTGACAGTGTTATTGCCGTATAACACTGTCACACAACCATCAGCTGACGACCTCACTCACTCAAAACAGCATCCGCTGGGCGACTCCCAACTCAGGCTCAAGCTCCTCTCCTCCTCCTCTTCTCTACATAGTGTTGGCCGAAGCCACCACCCCGGGAGGCGGGTCACAAACCCTAGGCTAACACCCCGTACCCATTCACTACTGGTGGACAGGGCTTGGGGCATTTTCAGGATATTTTTTGGGGGAAAAAGCGAGTCTTATAAGCTGTAAAATATGGTAGGTACACCTCGCACCGGACTAAATAAGCATTTTTACAGTGTTTTCAATACCTGAGTTTCGCGATCCACGAGTTTTGCGCTATGCCCCCGGAAGAAAGCAAACGCGAAACTCGGGAGGGTACTGTAGATGGGCATTAGGAAGACAAAAGGTACCGGAGAGGCTTGTAAGGTTGGTAATGGCACTGTATGAAGGGTTAAGATCAAGGGTGAGAGTAGTTGGAGGAACATCAGATGCCTTTGAGATAGGTGTGGGGGTGCATCAAGGCTCAGTTCTCAGTCCTCTTTTGTTTGTGGTAGTGATGGAAGAGGCCACAAAGGAATGCAGAGCAGAAGATCCATGGGAGCTGCTACATGCAGATGATTTAGTCTTGACAGCTGAGACAAAGGAGGAAGTTAAGAAGAGCAAGATTGAAAGCAAGCAATGGAGAGAAGAGTCTGAAGGTGAATATGTCCTAGACCAGCAGTCGGCAACCTGCGGCTCCGGAGCCGCATGCGGCTCTTTCAAGAGACCAATGCGGCTCCTGCCACCTACTTAAAAATGTCCAAATTATTGTTTAAATAAATTGAGATAAAATACTGGCATAGATGGCCGCAGTACAATAGTGTATGTGACCTAGGTCCTAAGTCTCTAGGAAAATATTGGGATGATTCTTGTACTTACTAGCTGTACTTGTTCGTAATTTCCATTGTACCAAAATCGAAAATCCCATATAGGACATTACTGGGAACCAAAGTCGGGTCAAAAAATTCCCTTATTCAACCATGGACTTCCCCCACCCCGAGCTTGATTTCAGTTTTTTTCCGCAAGACAATACTACAACTACCCCCACTTTTCGTTCGTGAGATACCTCGGAAGCAGTTCCATGTTTAATAATCTCAAGAGACGTCCTCTCGGCACAAAAGACTTCTGGGATGCGTCCCTGAAAAAGACGTGAGTGCGCCACCGGGTGAGCGCAAAGTGTAAAAGTCAGAAATGTCCAACCACGGGCATGGGGGCAGCGTGGACCACCATTAACCGTGAAGTTTGGATTTAAAGTAAACAGCTAGCACTCCCTGGGAGGCGCGGATGTGAAAGACGCTCACCGCCGACAATTCACCCCACTTTCAACTTTTTATGGGGGAACGGTGGGGGGTTAGGGCCAAATGTGACCAAACTTTATAAAATACAAGCCCGAAGGGAATTTTTAGTTTCAGTTGCACTCCTTGGCCAAACTGGGACAAACCCCCTACCCTTTATTTCATGGGGGGAAAGTTTCCTTTGCTTTTGGTAAAACTATTAATTTTTTCGGCTGGACAAAAAAAGGTCATTTTTAGGCACATAAACTCGGAACCAGGGGTCTGAATAATCCATTATCCGGTGGTGAACAGGCAAAATTCAAGAAATATTTCAAAGCACTATTTGAAAGTCAACAGATGTGCAATTAAGATTTATCATGAACATGAGATAACTCATGTAACATGATATATAACACATGATTCCTTCATGCCCCCAACCCTTTTCTTACAGCCTCTGTGTGGATTGGGTGTGTGGCAAAAAGTATGGCTGCAAGCACAGCAGCCCTTGGTGCTCGGCTACCAAACACCACATAGAAGACACGCAGACTCATGATGCTGACAAGGCAATGCAGCACAATGTTGATCACATGGTAGCTAAAGGATCCAGGGCACCCCAAGAGTAGTTGACTCTGTTAAGGAAAAGATATACCATCAGGTTAGGTATCTCATGTAGGGAGGCTGTGATGGTGATGGGTCAATGCAAGTAGCACTCTATGTGTATCATAGTTATACTTGAATGGATTAAGATTACTTGCATGCACATTGGTGGCACTTTATTATGTGGTGTTCTATTAGCCCGTAACCAACTGCTGATGTATGTGTGCATATCAAGAGACAAATGGGTGACACACTGGTGCATCCAAAGGTTTCTCATCTTGAATCAAATAGAAGCACACGAGAACTGTCTTGTGCATGAGTTGTGGATACTCATTGAACTACTCCCTATTGCTATTTTCTTCCCCAGTTAGCAAACAGCCACCTACATGGATGGAAAATGTTTGACCTCGTCCCTATGCGTCAGTAAATGAAAGCCAGTTGCATTCACGCTACAATAATCTACATAAATGCCAAAACAAAGTTAAAAAAAGGTTGTCTGAAGGCGCTGCAGAAAGACAGTTACACTAGGGTCCCGCATAAAACGTGTTCGCAAAAAGTGTTTCCCCTATAAAGCGAACGACCTAATATATTAAAATAATTGGGGTGTTTTTTTAAATAAAATTCCAAAATTTTCGTTAGGAACGAATGTGATCATATAGAACGATTCCGCCATCAAAGTACGGCAATTCCGAGGAATTCTCATATAGAGCGCCGAAATATGGTACAGAACGTGAGCAAAGCCTCCATAAGAAGGTTTCCGGCAGCTTGCGTTTTCTGTTAACTCGAGGCACTTTTCGTAAGCCAGCTTGCCCAGCCGTGGCAAGGGTGAGTGAAGAGGGGCACGGCGGCGGCGTTTCACCACGGAGATGGGGTGAGGGTGGCATGAGGTGGGGAACGGTGGTAGCGACGCACAGTTCTCATCCATTATTACCAAAAAATACATTTTTATGAAGGATATATATGTTGTGATCCATTCACAATATCATCAGTTATCGTAATTTATTGATGGCTTTCATTCAAAAGTACACTCGTCATTGTGGTTTGGTGTCCTCGTCGGTGTTTACAAGTTATTAGCTGTGAGCGATAACACATAACATATAAAGATAACGCAAGAGAGAGTTAAGCCAGGTTTATGGCAACTTGCTCACCAAAATTTGCTCCTAACGGAAATTAAAGATCTGTTTCGTGGCTACCAAGAAAAACACAACCAGACGTAAACGAACGTAGCAGACCCTCATGACTCGGTACATTCGCCCTGCCAATGCGCCACAGCCTGCCCCTGCCAGCGCACCATAGCCTGCTTCTGCTGATGAGCAACAGCCTGGCCCATCAAACGAGCCCCAGCCTGGCCCTTCAAATGAACCCCTGCCCAGCCTGTCAGAGTTTGAGTGGTTTATGATGGACGTGGCAGAAATGCAAGGCCAACGTTCACTCGCTACACTCCGAGCTCTGGGTCACACTGCGTCGTCATCCGGTGACGAATGAGTGACCTCCAAGATGCCTCGGAACCCCTCGCCCACGGTACATAATCCCTAATAGATTTAAGGTAAGCAACAATATGCCTATTTCATAATTTCTATGCATAACTTATCATTTAGATATGTTTTGGTATGCATGGGTGTGAATGAGTATAAATGTACGGGTACGGGCGGGAGGACCGATCGACCAATATCAATTTTTTCCCATAGGTTATGTGTTTCACATAGAGCAAATTCACATAAAACTACCTCGTTTATCGACCAATTTCTCGTTTTATGTGGGACCCTAGTGTACATATGGAAAGTGATACACAATTTGGGGTGTACAGAGCTGAACACACATCAGCTGTGGCCACATTTATAACCTGTCAGACGGATGCATATTGGCAAAAGAAGGAGCTGATAGTGTTTTATTCCCTACTCATAGCTAAACTATGACGCCTACAATTTTTGGCACAACGACCACCACAAAGTAAAATAATAAAACCATGTTTTTTTTAAATCAAAAGTTTGATATTTGAGGAAGTATCATAGTGGAGAAAGGAGCCATTTTTTCTTAAGAAGCCCCTTCCAAAGACAATGACAAAATGACTCAACAAAGACAAAGACAATGATAAAATTATTCAACATCATGTCAATGAGTCAGGGGAAAAGATGGGCAGAGTGAATGGCATAGCCCTCAGTATGTACCAATTTCATACACAGTACCTACTGAAATACAGTATTGGTACCTAGGATTTGTACTTAAGTTGAAATGTAAATTTAATAAAGCAATTGAAATTAGTTTAAAATACCCAGACATTACAGAGTTCAACCAAGAATTGGCAGCCACTGTTTTGTAGCACCTTGCAGTGAGCACCCACCTGAAGGAGAGCACCGTGAGGGGACGGTAGGACTTGTGGCTGGAGGGGTGAGTCAGGCGGGTGCCCCAGAAGTCATTGTGGAATAAGTTGCTGAGCGGCGTGTCTCTCCGAATATCATTGTTGTTGACAATTGCCTCAGAGTCGTCAAAGACAAAGTCTCCAAAGAGTGAGTTTACAAAGCAGACCCCAGCACACAGGCCCACCAGCAAGGCTGCCACCAGGTAGGATAGCTCTGAAATATTTGCCAACACACCATCAAAGCCTGCTGAGACGATAAGATACTCATCATCAACATAATCATTGTTTGCACAACCACAGTAGAAATGCCATAGCCATGTCATACCTCCCTGAATGTTCCCTACATGTACTATGATATGCAGTAAAAATCCTTTATCTCGGCATTCTTTATCTTGGTAAATTCTACCATAGATAACACTATAGTCGCCAGTCACTAGCCACTGCACTAATGTCGCCAGGCACAACATATTACAAATTTTAGCTTCATTACAGACTTTTAAGTGCCACTGAAGAGACATGCACAGTAGTTTATATTATGGACATCACACTATATGTCTTCAGTGGCACATAAAAGTCTGTAGTGATGCTAAAATTCGTAATATATTGTGCCTGGCGACATTAGTGCAGTGGCAAGTGGCTGGGGACTTTAGTGTTATCTACGGTATGTTAAGCCCTTGACCCCACCACACACTCCAGGTGTCTCGGTGAGGCTGTGCAGAGCGTTACTGTACCCGCTGCTTGACTTACTTAAACAGCGGCAGGCTCAGTGTGTCAGGGTGATGCGAGTTGGTGTAACAGTTCACATAGTCCTTAATCAACATTCACAGGCGAAGAAAACACTCTACTCCTTTCTTGGTTTACTGACCAAGGCCACAAGCCACTACAAAGTACAAACCGAGTACATACATGTACGTCATCTACCTCCGACCTTTTCAAGGCCGTAGCAAGAAGAGACACTACAACAGTCACCATCACAATCCCACCACAGGGCAATTCCTCTCCCAGGAAATCCCTGTGTGCCTCCCCCAGGAGCGGCGCGCGTCTTTCCTACAAGACGTCTGAATCCTCACTCCCCACCCGCGCGCGCCACCTCACTGCCTGGTCTTTGTGAGCCTGGCCGCCCCACAAGGCACCCTCACCATGCGCACCTTTCTCTCCACTCATACACACAGACACACACACCCATCCTACACAACTGGCTACGCTGACTGGCTGCAGTGACCAACAAGGACGCAATCAATCAATCATTGGGGGCATACGCCGGGGGGGCGCGTCGCCTCGCCCACCCTGTGACGCCACTCCTGGGGGTCACCACGCGCAAGTTCCCATGCAGGCTCCTTTCCCATACCAAGCCGCTCTCGACAAGAAACATCAATTTGCCCCAGCCACGAGCCTTGTGGGTGCCCCCTTGGCCTCCTCCATGCCGGATTGTCTCTTACAGATACAACCCGATGGGAAGGATCGGTTTCAGGGTAGCGTGCCACATGCCCATATAGCCGAATTTGGCGCTGACGGACTATGCAGGTAATAGGCCTCGATTCAGTCTCACGGTGCAATCGCTGATTTGACACGTAATCATCCCAGCGATACCCCATGATTCTGCGAAGACACTTATTACCAAAGGCATTGATTCGTCTCTTCAAGTCACTATTTAGTGTCCATGTCTCACAACCATAGAGTAAGACAGGGATCACAAGCGACTTGAAGATCCGGATCTTTGTCCTCCTGCACAGGTACCGACAGCGCCAAATACTCCCGCTGAGCGAGTCCATAACACCGTGGGCTATGCCAATCCGCCTTAAGACTTCTTGACGTGACCCGCCGTCATTATGGACTGCGCTACCAAGGTATGTAAAACTTTCCAAGATCTCAATGTCCTCGCCACATGCATGAACAGACTGTACTGCTTCATCTAGTAAGTCTCCAAACACCTGGACCTTGGTCTTGAGCCAGGAGACCTCAAGTCCCAAAGGCTTTGCCTCCTCGTGCAGCGCCTCAAGAGCAATCACCAGGACCTCCAGCGACTCAGCAAAGATTACTGCATCATCGGCAAAAACAAGATCAGGGATCTGTGTGTGTGTGTGTGTGTGTGTGTGTGTGTGTGTGTGTGTGTGTGTGTGTGTGTGTGTGTGTTGTGTGTGTGTGTGTGTTTTTTTGTTTTTTTTACATCACAAGGAACTGGCCAAGGGCACAACAAAAATGGGTAACACAAAGCCCGCTTAGTTGCCAGTCTCTATAAAGAGGACAGTAAGAGAGTAAAATAAATAAAAGAGGGGTGAGCCAATTTAGTTCGGGAGGTGTCTTGTTACTCTTCTTTTGAAAAGATGTAAATCATAGGAAAGTGGAAAAATAGAAACAGGAAGAGAGTTCCAGAGTTTACCAGTGAAAGGGATGAAAGAGTAAAGATACTGATTAACTCTTGCATTAGGAAGATGGACAGAATAGGGATGAGAATGAGTAGAAAGTCTTGTGCAGCGAGGCCGCGGGCGGGGGGGAGGCATGCAGTTAGCAAGTCCAGAAGAGCAGTGAGCATGAAAATACCGGTAGAAGAGAGCAAGAGAAGCAACATTGCGGCGGTGATTTAAAGATTGAAGACAGTCAGTCAGAGGAGAGGAGTTGATGAGACGAAAACCTGACGGATGCTCCACAATCACTTTGATCTACAACCTTGTCCAATACCCAGTCCATACAAGCGTTGAAAAGTGATGGGGCAAGGACGCACCCTTGCCTCACTCCTGTATTAACAGGAAAGAAGCCAGATACACCTCCCCCACACTTCACAGCACTCTCAGTCCCAGAATACAGACCAGTCATCAAACTAATAGTCAATGCAGGAATCCCGCGAAGTAGCAGAAGATCCCAGAGTGACTCACGATGCACTGAGTCAAACGCCTTCTTGAGATCAACATAGGCTGCAAGCATCCCCTGTCGAAGCTCACGTCGGCGTTTCACCAGGACACGCAGCGCTAGGATACGGTCCTTTGTTGACTTACCAGGCGTGAACCTAGACTGCTGAGTTCTCTGATGCTTCAGCAGATGACTGTGGATCCGTGTCAGCAATAGATGGGCAAGCACCTTGCCTGGCACGCTGAGCAGTGTAATACTGTGGTAATTGTTGCAGTCCTGACGGTCCCCTTTCCCTTTCCAGATAGGGACGACCAGCCCCCTTTTCCAGTCAGGAGGAATGGTACCTGATTGCCACACGGCAGTCAGGACAGCATGCAACCCGCGGATCATGGCCTCACCCCCAGCTTTGAGGAGCTCCGCACTGATATTACAAACACCAGCTGCCTTTCCACCCCTCAACAAGGATGCAGAGGACCCTAAAAGACCTTGAGTACTTACAGGTGAGAACTATGCAGTTAGATAGTCTTGTCTCCAAATGATTAGCCTAAAAAGTGAAAAATACTGGAAGTAAACAAGATGGAAGACCCCCCCCCCCCCCGCGGCCAATTTCGATGGTTTTGATATCAAAGAAAAAGACAAATTAGAGCTGAAAACGAACCAGAGAAGAGTCTTAATGCTAGAAAATGTAGTACACAAATTGATGGATAAATTAGATAAGATGGAAAAGAAAGTGTTCGTACTGGAAAAAGATAATACTATTTGAAAAAATAGAGTGGACGAATTAAATGGTAAACAAGACGACGAAAAGGTAGTGAAATTGCATGCAGAAATTAATGCAGTACATATGAAATGGAAAATGACACAAGAGGAAATGAAAGATGAAAGAAAGACATGGAAGATAGAAAAAGAAAAGACCAAGAGCGCTTATGCTAAATAATTGAAGATCAAGAAAATTAAAAGAAAAATCTGACCAAAGAAGTAGTCAAAGTGATAAAACAAAAGGAAAATTTAGTAAGCGACACGGTGGACAAAAAGAAATGTGTCATCATTTTTGGTTTGAAGGAAAAAGTGCTGCCCAAGAAAAACATAAGAGAAGTGGAAGAAAAGAAAGTGGCAAAAGAAATATTTAAAGTAGAAGAAAATACGGTGATAGAAGAAGAAATAGAAGAGATACATAGGTTAGGGAAATATGAGGAAGGAGGGGCCCGCCCCATAAAAGTTAAGTTTAGGTCACAAAATACAGCGCTAGATATATTGTCTAAGGCATGGAAACTGGCAAAGACAGAAGAATACAAGAAAATATGGATAAGAAAAGATATGAATGAGGAAGAAAGAGCCAGTTTGAATGTACTGTTTAAAGAAGCCAAAGAAAAAAACGAATTGAGAACGGAAGAGGAAAAATAGAAATTCTATTGGAGAGTTTTAGACCAAAAACTGAAGAAGTGGTATCTAAAAGAGAAAGAGTAAGAGAAGACAGTTCAAAGGAAAATGAAAAAGGATGGCGGGTATCGTACACAAATATAAATGGGCTAGTGTCAACATTAACAGAAGTAAACGATTACCTGAGAGCCAAGAAACCAGACATATTGGGTTTAGTAGAAACGAAGCCGAGTGATTCTGAGGATGTGCCAGTTGGGGAGGGTCAATATAATGTATGGAGGAGAAACAGAAATCAGAAAAAGGGAGGTGGTGTAACGATGTTAACAAGGAAGGATGTGGTATTAGGGAATGTGGAAAAAGGAGAAGGTATGGCAGAGGTGTTGAAGGTAGAGTTGGTGATGAAAAAAGGAAGAATAAGAGACTTGGTACTCGTATACGTTCCACCTAAGACAAATTCCTAAGGAAGAGGAGTATGGAGACATGATAAGAGACACAAGCAAATGTTTAAAGAATATGATGGAAAATTGTGAGAACATAATTTTGATGGGAGATTTTAACTGCAAAGAAGTTTGCTGGGAAGAATGGTATACTGAAGGAGAAGACTCATGGGGTGGTACATTGTTGGATTTGGTAATGAATAACATTATGACTCAGTGGATTACAGAGAATACAAGATTCAGAGTTAGCAAAGAACTATCAAGACTAGATCTACTATTGACGAAAGAACTGGAAGTAATTAGTAAAGTAAATTATCAGTGCCCACTTGGAAAGAGTGACCATGTACTTATTGAATTTGAAGTAAATGATAACAAAAAAGAGGGAAGAAGAGAAGAACACAAGATAGGAAGATACAATTATGGAAAAGCAGACTTTGACGGATTAAGAACATTTTTCGGAGAGACGGAGAAAGGATGGAGTAGTTTCCATGCAACAAGGAGTACCCAGAAAAAATGGGATGAGTTCATCCGAATTTACACAGAAGGAATAAATAGTTATGTTCCAAGGATAGTTATCAGAGAAAAGAAAAAAAATGAATGGTTTAACAGAAAATGTGAATTAGCAAGACTAGAAAGAGAAAAAACATGGAATAGTTGGAGGAAAAAAGGAGGTATCAACCTTTGGGAGAAGTACAAAACAACTAGAAATGAATATGTAAGAATCCGGAGAAGAAGCAAGTAACTATGAGACATATAATAGAAAAATGTAAGAACGAACCAAAACTTTTCTATAGATATATAAATGAAAAAATGAAAAACAAGGAAGAAATAGATAGCTGAAGGTAGAAGGCATAGTGTACGAAGATGCATTACAACAGGCTGAGGTGATGAATAAGTGCTTACAGACTGTATTTACAAGAGAAAGTGAATTTAAAACGAAAAATATAATAGCAAAAGAAAATATAATGGAAGACATAAAAGTAGACGTAATAGAAGTAAAAAGGCTAATGGAAAGTCAAGATGTGAGAAAAGACCCGGGTCCAGATGGAGTGTCGAATTGGATAATGAAAGAGTGCAGTAACCAACTAGCAGGGAAGTTACATAGTGTAATTGAGAGTTCACTCAAGGAGAGCAGAGTCCCGCTTGATTGGAAAAGAGCAAATATTGTGCCAATTCACAAAGGAGGAGACAAAGAAGAACCATTAAATTACAGGCCAGTATCATTAACAAGTGTAGTGGCAAAAATGTGTGAAAAAATTGTGAAGGACAGATGGTTGAAATATTTGGAAGAGACACACACACCAAACACACTCGCAGGTGGCCAGTTTGGATTTAGAGGAGGAATGTCATGTACAACGAATTTATTAAGCTTTTACTCGAGAGTGATCGATGTGACACAGGAAAGAGAGGGATGGGTCGATTGCATATACTTGGACCTAAAGAAGGCATTTGACAAGGTACCTCACAAGAGACTGCTCTGGAAGCTAGAACATGTAGGAGGATTGAAGGGTGGTTTGCTGAAGTGGATGGAAGAGTTTTTGAGCAACAGAGAGATGAGAACAGTAATAAAAGATCAGAAGTCAGAATGGTGCAGTGTGATAAGTGGAGTTCCTCAAGGATCAGTATTGGCCCCAGTGATGTTTTTGGTCCATGTAAATGATATGACAGAGGGAGTGAACAGTTATATGAGTTTATTCGCTGATGATGCTAAATTACTAAGAAAAGTAGAAAGTAAAGAGGACTGTGAGGATTTACAAAAGGATCTAGATAAGATTTTCAGATGGAGTCAACTATGGGAAATGGAGTTTAACCCCTTCACTGCGGCTGGTACAAATACGGTCTCTCAGCTATTTAAGGGTTCACTGCGGCTGGTACATATATGGTTTCTGTATTTAAACTGCACGCTCAATGATATTATGGGTAAATATTCGTTGTGATAGGCTTGTATGGCAACAGTGTTAAGTGTTGCGATATAATAGAACCTCTTTTTCTGCTTGCGTGAGTTAGTGTGAGTAATAAGGTCAAGCGGTACAATACGATGTGTTGACGCTGCCGCACCCTCTACTTCAATGGCGAGGCTAAATAGTCAAGATATTCAATATATTCTTGATGGATATAAAACAGAAGTATGAATGAATGAATGCATGAATGAATGGAGCATTTATGTACCAATATAGAAATAAGCTGTATTATGTTGAGTAGTAAGTAGTTTCATTGTGCGTCTGGCAGCACGGTCACGGCCCTGTTGCTGCACTCTGACGCAACTCTTCACTTAGCTGATAGTCTCCACCAAGACAATACACAGATTTTCTGGTATGGAATGAGCATCCTATTCATTTAGGCACTTTAAAATATGATCAGTAATTATTTTATATTTTAATTAAACCTGCCGCACAGGGGAGTAGGCCTATGAATTTGATATCTGCAGTGAAGGGGTTAATGCTAAAAAGTGTAAACTGATGGAAATGGGCAGTAGCAAAAAGAGACAGAGAGGAAAGTATTCGATGGGAAATTAATGGATAATCAAAACAAAGGTCGAAAAAGATCTGGGAGTGTGGATTACGGATAATTTGTCACCTGAGAAGCATATAAACAAGATCACAGGAGATACATATCAGTTGCTGAGGAATATAAGAATGGCATTCAAATATCTGGATGAAGAGATGATTAAGAAATTGATAACATCTTTGATTCGACCAAGGTTGGAATATGCGGCAGTGATTTGGTCACCACATAAAAAGAAGGATATAAGGAAGATTGAGAGAATACAAAGAGCAGCCACAAAAATGGCTCCAAGCCTGAGAGATTTAACATATGAGGAAAGACTTTCAAGACTAAAACTCCCAACTCTTGAGAAAAGAAGAGAAAGGGGAGATTTTATAGCAGTGTATAGAGCATCAATGGGTCTGGAAAAAATTGATAGAGAAGATCTGCTTGTGTGGGACGATAGAAGTGCAAGTGGTCATGAGAAAAAATTGAAAAGGACAACATGCAAGAGGGACATAAAAAAAATACAGCTTCCCGTATAGAAGCATAGAAGCCTGGAACAACCTTGATGCAAAAGTGATTAATGCAAGAAGTATTCAGGACTTCAAAGGCAAGCTGGATAATAGTAGATTTGGAGACGGGACAGTACGAGCATAGCTCTTTTCCTGTATGTTACGACTAGGTAAATACAACTAGGTAAATACACTCCCCACTGCCCCCACAACACCAACATGCCTCCACCACCACCACTACCTCCACCATCACCACTACATGCATAGCGCCAGGCGTAACAGGTAGAACTCGGCAGGTTTTCAAAAAATTTTTTTTTAAATCTTATCCTAAATTTCCAAAAAATGCAGGGAAAAAAATTCCAAAAAATGAAAAACAAGTTATTGGTAAAAGGGATACATTTTGGATAAATGCCGACTTTTTCAAGCCAGAAGCCTGTGCCCAGGGAGCCTCAGCCCTCCACCAGCAGTGAGTCCTCCTGCAGCCTTATCAGCACTATTTTTGTTTTTGTTTATTTGTTTTGTTTGTTTGTTTAGAGGATAATGCCTCAGAGCCATAGTGATCTACCGCTGCAGCATATTAGTGTTGGCCGAAGCCACCACCCCGGGAGGGGGGTCACAAACCCCCGGCTAACACCCGGTACCCATTCACTGCTGGGTGGACAGCTGTGTTGTCAGACTTACATGAACATATTTTTCAAAGTGACAGTGATTGAGTTAAGTAGTAAGTTCTGTACAGTAGCGATTAGGTGTTTTGGTGAATAAGTGCTGTACAGTAGTGTTTTAGTGTTTAGAGTTAAATAATGTATGTTATAATAGGAAACACGAGGATGAATTAAAATACTGCAGTCTGCCCTAACAAATGTACCCTAAAAGAAAACGTACCAAGAGTCTGATGCATGAAAATTATTTTTATGGGTTACTAAAATATAATTACCGTATTTGCCGGCGCATAGGACGCAGTTTTTTCCCTTAAAAGAGAATGCAAAGTTCACCCTGCGTCTAATGCGGCCATATTAGTGAATGAGAGGTTGGGCAGAGAATGCAGAACAGCCGGTGGTGTATTACTAAAGGGGTCTGGAGTGATCTGTGTTGAACAGTAGTCCACTGAGCACAAATTTGTAGAAGAAAAGGTTGGAATTTAAAAGAAAACAAGAGCTGAGGCAACAAGATAGCGATTGTTGCTGCCAAGATGGCCGTGTCAGATGTAAACATCATCCAACCCCCGCTGCTGCTCTCCATTGTAAAACGTCTGATATCTCAGGTCTGGCGCTTCACCTGGGATACTTCACTCGGCGACGCCCTCCGCGCACCCACCTTGGGTCATTACCGCTCAGACTCCTCCCCGCACACATGGAAAAGACAAACATCCCGCATATTAGATGTCGCCTTAACCCGCATTCGACTCGGGCCACACAAGTTGACACAACAGTTGGAAGGAGATGATAGAAGGGAGGCAGAAAATGGTGATGGAATTTTCGCTGGGACTGAGTATTGTTGATAAATGGAATAGTGAAACAAAGAGCGTGTTAAAGTTTTATTTGAAGGAGTGTAAGCAGCGACAGGGAGGTGTAGTATCTTGGGGAGTCTGTCTATACACACAAGGATGGAGAAAGGGCGCCGTGGCTTTGTAGTTTATTTGACAGCGAGTCATTGTACAACGTGGGGACAAGAGGTGCGCGGCGTGTGTCTGTGTGTCTCTGTGAGTGACTGAATTACCTGGTTGGTGTTGCAGTTGTGTCGGCGAGGACAAGTCACGTCAGAGTCAGGTCACCCTCTAATCCTGGTCCCAGACAGGGGGGTGGCCTAAACCGATGCAGGTGTGTATGTGCGTGTGTGTGTTAGCGCCGCTACAGTGGTAAGCAGGGTGGGATAGGAGGCAGCATAGGCCTTTGTACCACCTCGACCCCTCAATCCTCACCCCTGTACCTCTATGGATAAGGAAACTGTAGGAAAGAGTGCTAGTAAAAAGGCTTGAAACGGTACTTGTAGACGGGACAAAAGTCTTCCACACGGTACACCAAGACCAAGACCCATTCCTGGCCATTCCAAGAGGGAATGGCCAGGAAATCAACATTGCAGTGGTACAGGAGGAAACAGAAACCAGAGGGGGTGACCTGGCATGTAAGAGACTGGGGGAGTAAGTTACTCTACAAAGCAAGAACAGGCACCTTGGAAGTCAACGGAAGGAACAGGGAACTGGAGAACCAGAATTGTAGCTGCAGGGTAGGAGAGAAAGAAACCGTAGAACATGTCATTGTGGAATGCAACAAGCATAGGAGTCAGAGGGAAAGGCTTATAGCGTCAATAGTAACAGTCCTAGGCAGAGAGGAGTGGGACAGGAGACTAGAGCAGAAAGACGGGGCCATGTGTACGTACGGGCTGTAAGGAGACAGAAAGGAAACTGAAAGTATTGTAAACCTCACCAAAGTGTTCCTAACGCAGTGTTGGGAGATAAGAACACAAAATAGACAATAAAGTAGGATGATAATCAAAGGATTGAAAACTGATCAAAATGTCTTTTCCAGGTTAAATAAACAGGGGAAGAGTTAACAAGTTTTGTTAACGAAGGAGATGAAGTGGAAGAGGACCTATGAAGCGATACTAAGCGACTAAGGTCACAAGAAGAAGAAGAATCACGGCGCCACACCGTCCGCCTCAAGATCACACCATACCATCATGGTGACACGACACCGTCTCATCACATCCGTTAGAATTTCTTACATTCAAACAAATATACATGTTACACTAAACGGTGCGCCGCCGTCACGGCTCCAATACATCACTGTCCTGTCACGTAACGGTTTCTGGGGAAGAATATTTTAACGTAATGAGACTGTGCCGTGCTGATAATTGTCGTTTTCTCAAGGCTTTATGTACCCAAAACAGTGTCTTTTAGAGTTCAACTCCTCTTCTTCATCCAACAGAAGTGCTATTAAGGCAAATTTCTTCAATCATAGCTTCTGAGGCACCACGTCTGCTTAGAGGGTGAGCAGGAACTGCCGAAAATTATGGAACCGTGACGAATAGTGTGAATACAAGGCACGGCTGACGGAAGGCTGCCGGTGATTTCAGAGTGTGAACCAGCCTTCACTGTAGCTACCTTCCTGAAGAAGACTAATCAACCCTCGCGACTGTGGTAGATTCATAGATGTAAACAGGGCAAATATCGTCGATCCCGACAACGGTGCCCTTCAACAATTACAACAATAACAACAAGGTAGAGATGGTTACCTTACAGTGTTACCTAAATATCTTGTAAATTTTTGTTATTGGACAACCACCGATTTTGAGGCCGAAACTTAGTCCTCCTGAATAGTTTTGATGTGTTTTGAATTAATCTGGCTCTCGTTTTTGTCAGAAATCATGTTTGTTTACATGTGTGTGTGTAGGGGGGGGGGGGCAACCTGCCCCTGCAGGTCCACCCCGCAAACATTGCTATGCTTCACACTGCCATATTATTGGTAATTACGTTTTATCTCTATACCATCTGTTACTAAACCAAACCCCACCTCTAACCTAACCTAATCTGATTTAACCTAACCTAACTTTCTGGCTGAAATAGCGGTAGATTTTCGTTAGTACGTGTATTGCCATTATTATTCTATTGCGCCATGGGAAATGGGGCTCAAAAATACTCAAAATGAAGAAAGCTACACGATGATGTAGGTAAGAGACCTAGGACTTTTGAAAGCCACTACCATAATAATACCAATATCTATGCAAATTTTCCACAAAGTCTAAACACATAGCAGAAAAGCAACAAATGCATACCTACAACATTAAATCTAAGCTATATGTCATAGGTAGCAAAATATTAGAATATCAATTCGTAGGGGCATCCTGCAATATACTATGACGATTTTGGTTACCCTGTCATTCCCTTTACATTTTAACTAGTATAATTTTTCATTCACATTCACTGCACTGTGAATATTGTATTTAGGTACATGCTCATATATAATCATTGCTTTCCCCTACAAATCCTTTTTTTTTTTTTTTTTTTTTATTTGATAAATTTACGAAATTATTTTTTTCCCTTCAAAAACATCAATATTTTTTTCTTCTCAAAACCTCCTTGTAAAATAGGGGTGCATCTTATGCGCCGGCAAATTTGGTAAATAACAAATCCTTTACCTTATATTACGATCTAGCCCACCTAACACCTCCTAAACCTATCAGAAGCCCTCCTCCACGCTTGGAAAACACTACATGGAAACATGGTATGCCACCTTTAACTGTTTATTGTTAAAACTTTGAAATTTTCCAATATTTTGTATTTCTAGTCTGTTGTGGCCTGCACACATATTATGCCTAAATTAGAGGATTTACTATATTATCTTCCACGCTACAAAATGTTCTTCTCTCACATAACACATTCCTTACTATCCTTTCTTCAGCAATGCAAATAGTGTCTACAGGCATTATGCTAACATCAAAGGTGGTGTGGTGTGGTGGCAGTGGTGGTAGTGGTGATGTATGTTCCTGCACAGTGACAGTTTATGTGTCATGCCCCAAAGTCTGTGCCTTATAGTTACAGCTGTTAAACTTGCTTCAGTTATGAATTTTAAACACTTTTAAACAGATCCAAGAACTTGGGGTTTGACTTTACTTTCCCAAAATAAATAGAAATAGTCTCACAGTTTAATATAGTAGCTGCCACCACCCTTACATTGTTTTAAGAGACATAAAGGGGGGTCCCAGGTAAGCGTGAAAATATATGGAGGCAAGTTATTAACTCCTTGAGTGGGCTCGTATTTGGGTAGTGGATGGGGGGCCTGTAAGAGAAACTTAAACACACAGTGGGGAACACTGTGTTTTAACAAAACACAGTCTTCCAATTTCTCTCAGATTGGAATACATGCTGTTACTTTTTATAATTTTTGGTCGTTACACTAATAACCAAAACGTAAGAATACAAGGTACAATGGTTAGAAAACAAAACAAAAAATGCACCTCTTAGTACTTTCCAGGAAAAAAAAACTATTAGGGGGTGGAGGGACCTCCCCATGGTGCACTGTGATGACAAAAAACGTCATTTAAGAAACCCGAGTCATGGAGTCCCCTCGTGCCTCGCCGCAGGGGCAAAATACATCCATTGACTTACATTACAATGGCTTTCCTACCACAACTTCGAACCTAGCATGTTTCGTTTGTCTGTTGTCTACAATTATTCTACAAGCATAACATATATCAGATTCCTACTACGGCGCGAAAAGCACCAGAAGCACATTCACAACAGAAGCACATTCCTTGAGTGATAAGTCAACCAACACCCATCGCTTCACTACCTCTTGTCACTTCTCTTCACGTCCCGTGCTGCCAGACGTGAAGCGACCGAGCTTCTACATTCATCTACATTTCAAAAAATTACCCAAGCAGCATAACATCCAGGCAAAATTGGAAGTTACCTGTACAACGCAGCCCTTACAACCCGAAAACATCTGTACGTGAAACAGAAGCGTACAACATTATCGCCTACTGCCACGCCCACAACCACGCACTGCACGACACCATGACTAAAATCCCTGCCCACGGCCTCCAACACCTCGCCATATTCAACCACACCATGCCTATGCCCGCATCACTGACCATGCCCACCCCCACAGACATGTTACATATATTCAGGAGTACTTCTAATTTTTCACTCATTACATCTTATAATCTCAACAGAGTGTGTGTTATCCTGCCCAGCAATCCTTACGGCTTCATCCTGGTCATCCATCTCTGCACCATTCATCCATCTCCATCGTCACTGCCGACCTGTGAGCACCATATCAATCATCGCTAGTACAGCTAAGTGTAACTTTGCTAAATTTCAGTTAATTGTTATTTTTAATGTTAATAGTGATAGTGAAATTTTTAACTTCTTTGGAGAAAAAACACAGTGAAACAGGTTGACAACGCAACTCCAGGCAATTTAAACGTTATTGTGTACAGTGATCCCTCGTGTTTGTAGAGTTCCAGCTTGGCGAAACACAGTACAGTCGACCCTCGATTTAACGGACTACAAGAGGGGATTAGTGGTCCGTTAAAGCCGATTGTCTGTTACTGCGAGGGTATTTTCCCAAGGGTGTGAAAATATAGGAAAAACACAGGAAAAATTGTGAAATAAATCAGAAAAAATCACAAACACAACCAGAACGTGTAGCTATTGTTGGGAGGTAAACAGTCACTGGCGCTAAATGCTGGATTTGGCACGCTCCTCCACGCTGTGAAATAAATGAGAAATAATCACAAACACAACCAGACCGTGTAGCTATGTTGGGACGTAAACAGTGACTGGCGCTATATGGATTTGGCACGCTCGCCCACGACTGCTCGGAACTGGTATTAAAGAGGTAGTAAGTCTCCGGGCTCACTCATTACTACTTGGTATGCTATGAAATATCATCATTCTAGGTGAATGTAGACATATAACCGCATTTTAATAGCTATTATTCATATAAATAAGTAATGATGAAAATACAAGCAAAGAGCTCATCCACGCCTGGCAGCGCGGCCGCGGCAGCAGCAGTGTTGTCGTTAGAAATGTAAGACACATGTAGGGCTACACTCTGAGGAACTTTCATGTATTGTCAAAAATGTATTACTCCTTTCCTATCCTTACTTGCATCAACATTAAATGTCACAGCATATTCTCTGAGTTTGTCCTTAGACTTAGGCAAATATCACTCACTGTTTGTTTCTTTACTCCATACTCGTCACACACCCGGGCGACAGAAACACGATTCTATCTTCTTAATACGTTCTAATTTCACTGCAATACTTAGATTCACACGCTTTCTTTTACCACTTCCCTTCTCTTTCGATGCCATAATAACTTCACTGCACTGAACAAATCTAAATAAGCATAAAAAACACCGAAAAACAGGCAAACACAGCTTAAATTCAGCTTGTAAACATGCGCTCTGACTGTCATAAACATGTATTATGCGCTCCGACTGGCGGACACTGGAAGGCGCCGTCATACTAGCACTTTTTCCATCGATGTCAGAGGACGAGTCTGACAAGTTCCGACGAGCCAACCATGAACGCATCCATGCACGTTTTTAGCTAGTTATGCTTGTCTACGACTGACAATATACATAAGTAAGTGTACAGTAAAACCCTTATAACTCGGCACTGTAAAACTCGGAATTTGATATAACTCGGCAAGGCACAGACAAAGTTGTTGTTTTTTTCGTTTTTTTTCACATCTATGCCTATAGCGTGTGTAGGCAGTGAGCTCCAGGGGTGGGATGGTAGGCCCTGGAGGCTCACTCAAGGGCTGTGATGGTTGGCCCTCGCCCGTGGTGACGCAGGTAGGATTCTTATAGTGACGCCTGTAATTAGAGGCTCATGCCGTCCCCCTGTGTCCTCCCATGCACTCGCAGTCGAAAGTAGAGTTAATGGACAGGGCATGTGGATGTTCTTAGGCCACTCGATGGTGCAGAAAGATTTTAAGTGGATTTATGGGTCTCACTCCGGATCGAACTCGGGTCTTCGAGAACGCCACTCGGTGACGCTAACCATTCTGCTACCGCCTCCCCTAAACGTATCTCTTGGTTTTCACTCGGCATATCATGCCCTCACAACCTCTTGTGTGAACATGTAACAGAAAGTCGCAAAAAATAATGTATCTCGGCATATTGACGTTATAACTGCATCTCTTTGCTTACACTCGGCATACCCTCAGTCGCATAAAGTCGTGTTTTTGTCCTTTTGACCCTTTCCTGCAGGCTCATGCTCTTCAATTTCATTCCTTTCCTGCTGGAGACACCCTTGCGTGATGGAGCTGACATCTCGAAATACAGTACTGTATGATGTAATCCCAAAACACGTAAAATAGGTGGCAAAGTAAAGGAAAGGTCGGAACCAGCGTGTAAGCTGTCAGCTGCTGAGCTGTGTTTATGTCCTCCAAGCACCGTCTTGGATACGAATTCCGTTTTTTGTCTAAATTGAAAAAGGATTGGTTTCTGCTTCAAAAACACAACAAGCTTGGTAGGAGCCGAAATAATAGTCAATGCAAAACATTGCAAACAATGTCACAAAGAAGCATAACACACATTTCAGCAAGTGTTATTGGATTGGGATTCGTAATCCAAGACGGTGCTTGGACGACAAAAAACACGGCTCACCCTACGCGCTGGTACCCGGACCTTTGCTTTACTTTGCGACTATTTACGTGTTTTTGGGATTACATCATACAGTACTGTATATCAATATGTCAGCTCCATCACGCAAGGGTGTCTCCAGCAGGAAGGGAATGAAATTGGAAAGCCTGAGCCTGCAGGAAAAGGTGAAAGTGCTGGCAAGGATGGATGCAGGACAGTTTTTTATATTTTATTGCAGGTGCGTCCATGTGTGCTTTTTTGTGCTGAGTTTGATATCAAATCCAGCACATTCTACCCGTTCACTGGTAAGTGTAGTTTTATGCTTTTACAGTACTGTATTTACTTTTTTTTTTTTTTTTTTCCCCCCGTGTCAGAGGACATTGCATAAACTCGGCACATTGAATAACTCGGCAAGGGCCAGAGCCCCTATCGTGCCGATAATAAGGGTTTTACTGTATAGCAGCGATAGCCTGCCTGGGTGTCGGAGCCATGTTTTGTTTACCATCGACGAAATCAGTGCAGGCGAACAGCTGTGTGTGTGTGACGGTTTGCAAGTCTCCGGGGGTGGTGGCTTCGGCCATCACTAGAGGAGAGGAGAGGAGAGGAGAGGAGAGGAGAGGAGAGGAGGAGGAGGACAGGAGAAGAGAGGAGAGGAGAGGAGGAAGAGGAGAGGAGGAAGAGGGAGAGGAGGAAGAGGAGGAGAGGAGAGGGAGAGGAGAGGACCTACGAAGCGTAACTTAAGAGAAAGAGGTCACAAGAAGAAGTCAAGAAATTGTAATACGTACTAATATTCACTATTCTAACCTACATACACACCTTCTACAACTAAATCACTATCAGCACAGGCTCCTACCTTATATATCTTAATATCTGATACATTAAAACTCATTAAAACCCAAGCATTCCAATATAAAACGAAAAAAATTATGTTGAGTTGACGATTAGAGCGGCGATAAGCGGTCTGATATGCCATTCTTGCCCGCAAATTTGTCTGGCGAATGGAGTCCTTTAAATCCGAAGTCCATTAAATTGAGGTCTGTTAAATCAAGGGTTGACTGTATTCCGTCCATTGCTTCTTTATTATTTTTTCACATATTTTGCATTCTCTGATTGTTAATGACACTGGTCTATAATTTAGTGGTTCATCCTTCTTCCCATTTGTATAGTATGTCAGGAGTCTTGCTGAGGATGTCGAGGGCCATTTGAACGCCAATGACCTCCGACCCGCCTACCGAGCCCTGAAGAAGGTCCGTTCCAAGTCTCCATCTCGGGCGAGTGCTATTCGAGCAGCAGATGGGCGCCTCGTGTCGGACATGGATGGACAGATGGCTCATTGGGCTGAGTAATTTGGGCAGTTGTTCACGGTGGACCTCCAATTGAACAGCTTCACACCACTGGGTTACAGGCAGTGGATGCCGATCCTCCCATTGACGAAACCACACCCCTCTCTTGACGAAGTCAGAGAGGCTGTAGCAAAGTTGAGGGGTGGAAAGCAGCTGGTGTTTTGTAATATCAGTGCGGAGCTCCTCAAAGCTGGGGTGAGGCCTGATCGCGGGTTGCACTGTCCTGACTGCCCTGTGGCATCAGGACCATTCCCCTGACTGGAAAGGGCTGGTCTCCCTATTGGAAAGGGGGAAAGGGGACCGTCAG
>JACEEZ010006954.1:0-20980 GCA_016584305.1 Chionoecetes opilio | reverse complement strand
CTCTTTTTTCCTTTTTTTACCAGCTTTTATTCAACTCGTTGTATTCGGGAATATGTATTTTTCCCGCCACTGAACCCTTTATAAGTCCCGATTTGCGGGGTGTTTTTAGATGAGATACCTGCGGGACCCGTCATGGTTCGAGGGAGGTGGGGTTTTGTGTTTCGGTGTTTTTTTATTCTTGTAAAACCCCCCCCACCTCTTTCCGAAATCTCCCCCCCCCCTTTTTTTTAATAAATTTGTATCTTGTAAGGTTTGTGGCGGGCGAGGGGGGGGCGGGAAAGGGAAAAAGGGTTAACTATACTTTTTTTTATTTCCATTTTAATCTTTATTTTGGGACCACCAGACGCTGTAACCTGCGATCACTTTTTTATCGGCTTAGAAAAAAGGGTGAGCACATCTAAATGTTTGCAAATGACCATAGCTGGGAAATCTTTTTACGGAATATGATAAGTGAAACGCAAGGAAAGGAATATTGTCTTGGGGAAATACACTCAACACCCCCGGGTTTAGAAAAAGCAGGATGAAATCGAACTAGAATGGAAATACCTCGGGTACTTGAGTTGCATGGAGAAGGCAGAATCAAATAAATGACGTGCCCATCGATACGTATAGAAAACCAATCTGGGGGATACAGGCACCTTGGGAAGCTTTGAAAAAACCCCCGGGGAAAGGGAAACACCCCCTAGATATGAGCGCCCTTTGGATATTTAGTCCCCTTTTCCTTTAAAATTCCGTGATAATTATGTACAAACTACTAAAAAAGCTGACCTACTGAAAGTTGCGTCCCATCCACCGATCGTAAATGTGAAAAAACCTATAACATTAATCAAAAACGGAATTTAAATGACTGTCGTTAAAAGGGGCATTGTAAAGCAAATTTTTCCTGTAGTTGAGATGATAAACATAATAAAAAAGGAAATTATAAAGGCTGTGAGACCTAATGTGGTAATACTTAAAACTACCTCATCCACCTGACCCCCCATCCATAAGCTGTCTAGTCAAATTTTTAAAACTACCTATCGCTCATCACAACCCCTGATGAAAAGAGTTTTCCCAAACATTTCCACCCATTTGTAAAACCTTTACCCCCATTTGTAAACCTTTTTTTTCCCTATTTTTTTTTAATCCAAGTTTTACAGTTCATCAGTTATTTTTTACCCAAAAGTATACTAAAAAAGTAGCCTTTCCATAAAAAAAACAAAACCGGCCCGGTCAAAAAGGACTAGACGGAGACCCAGGTTAGTTGCTTCGCGACCGGGGTGAAGCTTTTTTTTTTGTTTTAATTAATTATTGCCAAAAAAGGGGTCGGCAGATACATAAAAAAAAAAAATTGAAATACATGCAAAAAAAAAATTTAAAAAAAAACCAAAGAACAGAAAAAATTTTGGCCTTAATGATTCTTGGGGCGGGTGTACCCAACCCAGTCACTTTCATTAGGCGGCGAGAAGGCCGGCACGTTGATGGGATCTCCGTGGGCGCTGCATCCCAGGCCGGGCCCTCACGCAGCCCTGCCTCACGAAAAGGAAAGCCGGTGGTGCGAGACCGGGCTGGATGCCACGGTTCCTGATGACCGGGGAACTCAAGGCCCTAAGGAGCGGGAAGAGGCCCCTCTTCTGGGGTATGAGGCCGGCCCCCTCTGCGTCCCGCACTCGCCCAAAAGAGGTAAGCGGCCTGCACTGGGTCCGGCTTTTATGGGGGGGGGCCACAGCAAGCTGCCCCCCTCTTAAAACCCCGCCATTTCCAAGGGGGCTGGGACCTGGTCTCACGGGGTGGGCGTCCACGTCCATACCCCCCACAGGGGAAAACGAGGGTTGCCTGGGGCCTCTTCCCCCTCCTCCGGGGGCGGGGGCCGTCGGGTCACGGCGGCGTCTTCATTCGTGGAAGGGGGGGTGGGGGTGTGGGGACCGAGGTGGAAAGGGGACCCCTTTTAACTGCAGCGGGGCGAAAACGTGGATCCGGGATCTGCCGGGACCCGGGCAGGGGCGCGACGTTTTCCAGCTTGATGCCGGGCACCGGGTTTTGGGGAAAACCGAGCCACGGGGCCTTTTTTTCCCCCCTCCCGGGAGGGGCGGGGACGCAGGCCCAAAAAGCGTGCCCCCCATCCCACCACACAGCTCTTGGCCCCCCCCGCTGAAAACTGGCGCTGGTAGTGCCCAAACCCCCTGGCAACGGAAAACAAGGACATTTTCCCTGGATGTCCTGCGCACCGCGAATGCCCGAAGACCCAATTTCCAGGCGGCGGGACACCCCGAGCGTCAGCTAAACCTGCCGGGGGGATCCGTTTAAGGCCCGCGCGTACGAGCCCGCACCGCCGAAACGACGAGCGGGGGCTCCAATACGGGTCCAGGGGGGGGCCAGTGGGGAACCAAAAGGCAAACCTCTCCCTGTGGGCCCCCTCCTTGCCAACACGAGCCCCCGTGGTTGGGCCATCACCCTTCCCTGGGTGGGCGGGCGGGCCCTCATCGCCCCCCGGGGGAAGGAACTCCCCGGAGGCGGGGGAAATCCACCTTAGGGGCGAGCCGAAGCTCGCCTCCAACCAACGAACAAGCTGAGGGGTGGTGGGAAAGTCGCATCCCGACGCCCTCCACACCGGAATTGGTCGCTCCGCAGCCGTGGCACCACTCTGTGTGAAAAAGGCTTCGTCCCCGAACGCTTCCTTGGGGATGAACCGGGTTCTTTCTGGGTCCTGGGGGGGCGCTCCCGCGTAGACTCTGGGGGGAGGCAACTAAACCCACCACGAAAAAACAGCGGGGGGAACGAGTGAACGGGGGGGAGGTCCGTTCACGACCAAGGTGCGAGGGAAAAAAACTGTGGGTAAGAGCTTTTTGGAAAGTCTCCCAGCGGCAACTGGCCTTCATTCAGTTATTTTCCCAAAAATGCCGAATATTTGTGTTTTTTTTGGGATGCACTGCTCCTTATTTTAGAAACAGATAGAAGAGAATGTGGGGGGTGGAGAAAGAGAGAGAAAAGGGGAGGGAAGGAAAAAGGATTTTAATCAAGTCCTTTTGTTGGATTAAGGGGGGGGGGAGATAGGAGTCTCCCACCCCTCCCTCGTTTCTTTACCCACCCAAAATGACGGCTTTGAAGTATGAAAAGCTATTTTTTGGGTCCCGACGGTATACACAAGCATTAGGATAGGAAAATCGCCCCCCAGGGCAAACCCTGGGTTAAAAAGGCAACCAATAACATTGGTTGGTAACCAGGCTACCGCAGATCTGAAAGAAAAACAAAACACCGTCGGAAAACCCGTGCCAACCCTATGAGGCCGTGGTCCGCCACCCGGCCCCGGAGCATCAAATATCCCAATAATCATCCCCGGGGGAAGGGGTTAAAAATTTGGTGGGAAGGAAGGGGGGAGGCCAAGGGCCCGTGCACTAGCTCTGTCAGGGAACCAAAAATAGGCTTTTAACTTCAAAGCCGCATTTTAGGTCCCTTGATTAGGGGCACAAAGCAACCTGCCTTAGAGAGGGGGCAAAAGCCCCCGACCCCGCGGGGAGGAAAAAAAAGCGACTGATAAAAACAAAACTTTTCCATAGTATACTCACCCGAACAAGCGGAGAGTAAAGGGGGAGGCCCGGCGTACACCACCCACCCCCTCCGGCATGGGGATCCGGGCAACACAGGGGAAGTCACGACGGGGGGGACAGAAAAACAGCCACGAAGCACGAGGCCGTATTTTCCACGCCCCCTTCCCGTACCCTCCAAGGAAGGGGTGGGGAGGAAGGCCCGGGGGGGACGCAGCAACACCCCGGAGTCATGGGCGCGGGGGGCTGCCCCGGATCCCCGACTCGATACGCCCCGGACCCGGGCCGGCAATCCCCTGGTGGTGAGGGCGCCCGTGACAGCATCGCGGAACAGAACCCAGGTCACACCCCCAGGGTGGGAACATCCGGGGGGTACCCCGGGAGCGCCAAAAGGGGGCACAAGGGTGTGGGGGTCCCCCAGAGCCAACCCGGGAACGAGACCGTTGGAGAGGGTTTGGGTCCTGCCTTTCGTTTTTAACCCAGCCCCTTTGGGCGAGGGGAGGGGAGACAGCGGAGCCGCCCGCGAAAGGCCCCTCCCAGGGGGGAAAAAACGGGTCAGGGGGTCACTGAGAACCCAAAACGCTAGCCAGGGGCACCAGGAAAAAAGGCTTCTGAAGGAGCGAGGTCCGGCGCGTCAAAACCCCAAACTGGTCGCCCTGCGGGAACCAAAAACCCTTCTCCAGGGCCCAGAAGGGGCCCCTGGACGGGGGGGGGGTTTTTTGGTGGAACAAACCCCTCTTCAACAGGGAAAAAAAAACGCCGGTCCAGGAAAAAAACCCACCCGTTTTTGAGGGGGTCCCAGGGGCCGGGTGATGGAGAGAGTAGCGGAGGACCTCCCACGGTGGGGGCCGGGAAAGGGAAAGGGGAAACCAGGACAAACCCGATTCAAACGTCGCGGAGGCCCTTGATTGGGAACGACTGAAACCCCTTTCCAGTGAGACGATACGTCTCGTAGAGGACGGGCGAAGTCCCGCCAACATGCCCTCCGCACCGCGTCCGAACGTCCGAGGGAGAGAGGTACGGGGGAAAAACCAGGCGTGTAGTTTCAAGGCGGAAAGAAGCCTGGCGGGAGCTCCCCCAACAAAGCGAGGGCCCCTAGATAAACAGGGGAGGGACACCGGCCTTTCATTCGGAGAACCACGGTTGGCCGGCCAGAGAGGAGCCCCGGTCACCTTCCCCCCTGTGGGAAACCATTTTGGGTTTGCATACCTTCAGGAGGACGGGGCTGGGAGGGGGAAAACAGGTAACATGGCGCCACCTGTTCCATTTTTCGTGGGGGCGTCCGGGCCTCCCCAGCTGCCCGGGTCCCCCCTCGTCAAAAAAGGCCTTTTTTTTGGGCAGACGGCGGGACGCGAAGGGTCCCCTCCCGGAGTGCCCCACCCCGACAGAGGGCCGAAAACGTTTGGGGGGCGAAGCTCCACTCCACCGACGACCCCCGGAAGCGGACAGGGCGTGGGCCAAAACCATTCCCCACCCCCCGGCAGGAACCGGCAGACGATGAAGGTAAAAAAACGGGCCGCCAGTCCCGAAGACTGCCCCAAAAAGGGGCCAAAAGGGGCGGTTTTGGTGCCCCTTGCGGGGAGACAGTGGACCGGGGGACCTGTTTGTCCTCTCGAAGCGAAAGCCGTCCCTCTGGATGGGTTCGAGGAGGAAGAGAAGAGGAACCAGCACTCCTTGACTTTTGATGTGGAGTCTGCGCTCCACCCCGGCCACCCGCCAAACCGCCGCCGTCAAAGGTTTGGGGTACCCCACCCGAGTCCGCGCATCCGGACATCCGAGACCTAGGGGGCGAGGCAGCCAAACCGTCCACGCGGAAAACCCCCCTCCCCCAAACCCACTTGCCCGTATGTGAGGTCCGGGGGGAGGGCGGGCCCGGAGCAAGTCGCGGGGTTTGCCCCGGAAACGGCTTGGGTTTTCACCCCCCTGACAAGGGCGAGGGAGACGAAGACGGCCTAGGGGAGTAAACCTCAGGGAAGTTAGCGAGCCGGAAAGACCCCCAAAGGCCTCCTTACAAAAAAGGGGACCCCGGGGCCCCGGGAAGAGGCGTTGAAAAATTGGCCGCATTTCCCCCCCAAATTGCGGACCGCGCCGAACGGGAGTCCCTTGCTTCCCAGCCAAGAATGGGGGGAGAGGGGGTAAGGCGGATTTTCCCTTTTTTGACTGGGGAAACCCCATCCCCCCCCACCCCCAAAAGCTCGTCAGATGCGAACCGTTCCTCCTAAAACGGAGCGGCCCAGCCAATCGTCCAAAAATGGGAATTTCCCCCCTGCAGACACCATCCGCGAGCCCCCCCTTTGGTGACCCCAAAAAACCCTCGGAGCGATGGAGAGGCCGGGGAAGGGTATCGGGGTGAACCCCCGGTCCGATCCCACGGAAAGGGCCAGGAAGCGCCGAACCCGGGAGAAGGGGACATGCCGTAGGCGCCCTTGAATCGAGGGACGCCATCCAGTCCCCCTTGCCTCGCCGAAGGCGGCCCCTGGGCCAAGGTCACATACGGAACCTGTGGTTCGCCCAAATCCGTTTAGGCGGTGGGTCCAAAAGAGGGAGCCCCCCCTTCAAAGAGCCCTTCTTGGGTACGATAAAGCGGGAAAAAGCCTTTCCCCGCCCTTCTCCACCCCCGGAGGGTACTTTTCCGCACGGGGGCGGCGACCCTGGGAGCCCGGGCGCCCAAAAGAAGGAGTCGCCGCAGGGGGGGACGGCAATCCGGGGGCCAAAAAAGACCGTTTCGGACCACCCGGCGGCCCCCCCCTCTCTGCGGCCAGGCTGCCCAAACCCGAAGGAGCCCGGAAGGGAGGAAAGCGAAGCGCCCTTGGAGGAAGGTTTGTGGACAGTACGGGCCCCGAGCGAAGGCCCCGGCCCCAGAGCCCCTAAAACCCGGGAAGGCCCACCCCGCTGGGAAGACGAGGACCTGGGGCCATCCACACGGGGTGACGCCCCGGGACTCCCCTTTTCCCGACAAAAAGAGCCCACGAACACTGCGGGGACCCGCTCCCGGGAACCCCCCGGCCGAGAGGGTGGGGGGCCCGGAGTAGAACCAAGTGAGGTGGAGGGGTTTGAGGCGAGACATGCTCAAGGGGGTTTTCCACAAGACCTCCGAATCGAAGGGCAAACCCGGAGAATTTGCGTCAGTCAGCCCGGCAGGCCCCAAAAAGGCCCCGCGCCGAAAGCCAAGGGGGCCCGTGCGGCCTGTCAATGGGGGGGCGGACCGTCGGGAGGAGGGGGGGGCCAAAAACGCATCACGGCGGTCGAAAAAGCCCGACAGACATCCGCCCGGGGGCCGGGGGAGGGAAGTGGGATCCATGGCGAGGGGGGAGAGCCATCCGCCGCTGACTGAAAAAGGGAACAGAAAGAGCCAACAGGGGGGGCGTGTTGCCGCCCCCTGAAAGTCCCGCAAAAAAGCTCCCCTTCCCGTTGCCCCCCCACGGAAGGTCCTTGGCAAAAAGCCGGACACCCGGGGGAAAATAAGCCTCACACGTGAGAACCCACCAAGCCCGGGAGAACCGGGATCGGGCCCGGGGGACGGAGAAGGCCCCCGGGGTCACAGGTGGTACCCCCTCTCCACACTTAACGGGGTCCAGGGGGGGCCTTACCAGGGGGAAAACCGTTTTGGCCCCGAGAGAAAGCCCCCCGGGGCACCCTGGCCCCCTTTCCAAAAACCGGGAAGCCTTCCCTGACCAAAAACTAGGCTCAGCCAGTAAGGGGGCCCAAGCATCCAGAGCTGCCCCCAAAGAAACCGCAGGCGCTTCGAGGGAGGCCAGGGCAGAAAAAGGGAAATCCGGGGGAAAAGGTGGGACTCCGTCCCCCTCCTCCCGGAAGCGACGCACCTCCAAAGTCCGGAATGGGCCCCACAGCCGTCCCCCAGACGACCGAGGAAAAAAGCCGCCCGTCAACCGCTCACAAGCAATCGCGGGCATCGGGCCCAGGTAAAATGGAGGGGAGGAAGAAGGAGGAGCCCCAAGGGCGCATCCTCACGGGACAGGAAAGTCACATGAAGGCCCCTTTCAAAGAAAAGGCGGAGGAAGGGCCCGGCGGACGGAATCCGGGGGGCGGAAGTCCCCAAAACCGTCGCCCTTTTGGGGCAGGGGTAGGGGGCATCCTCCCCCCCGTCGGACACACCAGGTAGTCATCCTCGACCCCAGACCAGAAGGAGGCCCGTGAGGGGGAAGCAGGCGAGGGGGACATGCGACCCTCGGCGTGGGAAAGGGCCCGACTTTAAGTGGCCTCCATTTTTCCCATGAAGGGTTCACTGAGTAACCATGCCGACAACCCCCGGGCACGGAGGTAGGAGGGGGGAACCCCCCCGGAGACGCCGACCACCCGTGGGGCCACAGACCCCCCCCGAAAGTCCTCGACCTGGGGGTCGCGGTCAGGGGGAGGACTGAGGAGGGAGACCCCCCAAATCTGCTCCCCCGTCAGCACGTCGACGCCGAGCTATGGAAGCAGAGGGGAGGGGGTTTTGGGGGTACAGACGAGGAGGAGATGGACACTTGGGGAGGCCCCGCCGAGAACCAAGAGACCGGTCCCCCAGGCAGACGGAAGTGGCTGCGTTGGCGAACTTCAAAACCTTCGCCCCATCCTTGGGGTCAATGCTTCGCCCGGTAAAGGCAGGGAACTCCCCTCCCGGGGGGATGAGCCGCGCCATCCACAGTACCGGGCAATCAGCGGGACGAAAGAGGTCCGACAGAAGCACGGGGCGTGCGAGGGCAGAGCTTGTGGGCCCCGGGACCTAAAAGGCACCGAGCAGCCCTGGGCCTCACAATTGATCCGCTGGAAAAGAAGGGTAAATAGTGGAGGGTTAAAGGGGTAGACGCAACACAAAAGCCCCAAAAACCCCACCTGCATCCCACACGCACTCCCCACCGCCAGGAAAGTGGGTGGTCGGGGGGGCGGGGGGGGCGACTGGCAGCCAGGGACCGCTCAACTCCCCTTCCCCACCCAGGAGGTTCCGGGGGGCTGGGGTGGGTTGGGCCCATCAGATGCAAACCCTCCGCCCATTCATCACAAAATGGGAGGCCAGTGAACTACCAACCCGTACCGGGGGCCCCGGGGGGGTCCGGGCGGGGTGGGGGGGGGGTGAACGACGTAACCATCCGCCCTCTCAGTCACAAGTGGCAGACCGGGCCCCCAAAACCCCCCACCCAAACCCCTTGGGGGGGTCCGGGCGGGGGGGGGGCATGGGGGTGAAAATACGTAACCCTCCCCCCATCTCAGCTCACATGGGCAGACCGGAACCCGAACCCCCCCACCAGCCCTTGGGAGGGTCCGGGGGGGTTGGGGCGTGGGGGGGAAAACGGAACCATCCCCCACTCACTCACATTGGCAACAGGAACCCCAACCCCCCGCACCAGCCCCCTTGGGAGGGTCGGGCGAAGGTGGGGAGGGCTGGGTGAAAGACGAAACCCTTTCAGGTGTCATGCCCGGGGGCCCCTGGCGAGGAAACAAGGGCCCGGGAGAAAAAGGGGAAAGCACGCCCCTGGGGGTAACCAAAACCAAAAGGGGCACCCGCAGAAAAAAAAATTAAAACACGGCCCCAAAACCAGGAAAAAGAATAAACACTCATGCCCGTGAACCCCACAGAAGGATTACGAGCATGAAAGGGGAAAAATTCCCCCGTAAAACAAAAAACGCAAAACCCAAAAACAGCAGGTTTTCCCCATACCACCCGAAGAAAACGACAAGGGTTACAGGAACTTCAGCATGTTTTATCAGAAGGCAAAAAGAAGGATAGCTCAGGGCCGTGGGGACCCCCGGCCTCAGAGGGTTGGGACGGCGTTTCCCAAAAGTTTTTTTTTTTCAGATCAGAGGTACCTGGTACCCAAACCCAAAGGGGTATTGGTTCCTGTTACCCCCGAGTTTGCTCTGGTCGTGTATACCCGAGTTTTTCTCTGGTCGCTATTTCCTATCCTAAAAGTGCCTACTTAGGGACTAAAAAGTATTTTTCCCAATCATTGCTACTCCCCAAACGCTCTCTTTAACCCGCCCCCGGGGGTTTTTCCTTTTCTAAGTGGTACTTGGGTTTTCCAAAATTCTTACTAGCCGTAAAAACTTTTTTCCATTTCTCCTGGCATAAAAAAAAAAGTTTTTCAAATTTTTGTTTTTATGAGATGATCAATATTAACATGGGGATTTTTTAAAATTTTAAAAAAAATAAAAAATTTCAAACTGGTATAAAAAATGAAAGGTTCATTTAACTCCTGAAGTAGTAAAGTAATATTTTATTCATTCAGATAAGAAGACTTTTACATAAAAATGAATCTATTGATTAAATTTTTTTATCACAAGCTGCCGACGCCTTCCTCGCAATGACGTATTTTTTGAATCACACGCCCCGTCGTGCAGGGGTGCCGTCACCAAAAATTTTCAGTACAGGGGCCC
This sequence comes from Chionoecetes opilio, assembly GCA_016584305.1. Classification (NCBI taxonomy): domain Eukaryota; kingdom Metazoa; phylum Arthropoda; class Malacostraca; order Decapoda; family Majidae; genus Chionoecetes; species Chionoecetes opilio. The sequence goes on along the minus strand of JACEEZ010006954.1, from coordinate 11,081 downwards.
GGGGATCCCCGTCGCCCTCTAGTTCGGGTGGGCGCGCCCAAAATGTTGAGAGAAGAAAAAAACAATTTAGAATAGATTAAAAAATAGAGACAGTGTTTACTTTTTTCAACCAAACCGTAAAAAGACCTGCCGGTGCGAGACCATTATTGTGAGGGGGCGAAAGCAAGTCTGCCACTTTTCCAAGCGTACGCAGGACTTTCTTGCCGCCGTCCAGATGAGGGCCCCGATCTGAAGGAGAATTTTAAGTCCTACATGTTGCCGCGGGGTTTTAAAGGAGTCCGCATTACAGACATCAAGTCATAAACTTACAGGCGTGATGATTGTGCGATAAATCCTCAGCGTAGTCCTCAATGCGACGGGGGGAAACCCCCGGGTGGCCGTCGGGGGCAAGGAGCGGCGTAGTGTTTCGCCTGGGGGTGGGTGAAGGTTTGGTGGGAGGGTTTGGGACCCGGAGAAGTGTACCGCGTCTGCTAAAAAGTCTCGTTCACCTGCCAGGCAGACAAATTTTTTTAAAAAATTTTAAAAACCATAATTATCAAAATTATACCCATTGTACGAGTAAAGTTTTTAACATTGGGATCACTAAAGTTCTGCACCGAAACCAGGGCAGCGGGGGCCCGGGGAGCAGGGAAATACAGGCTGTGGTGGCTAGGGACTGGAAAAAAATTTTGTGGTGCCGCAGGAACCACCGCCGGGGGGAACGCAGCCCGGAGCACAAGTTTTGGGTAGGCCCCCACGGGGGACGCCCCTTTAGGGAACGTTTCGCTGAATTAAATCTCCCACAGCACCACATTGTCACCCAAAGGGCGCCCCTCATAGTTTACTCGATTTTCCCGAACCGGCCCCCCACAGCCGCAAAAACAAAGCCCACTGCTCTTTAAAAAACTTAAAACTATTTTTGAACTGTTAAAAGATCTATTTCCCAAAACATTATAAACCCTTTCCCAAGAAGAAGGGGGGAGTTTCCCTTACCCCCACTGTTGCCAGACCCGGGGATAAATATATTTAAATGTTTTAAAAAGTAAATAATAAATACATGGGAAAGCATTTAAAAACTGATCACATACTGACAAACCCAAGTTTTATAAATAAATTTTTAAATACCTAATTTTATTTGAATACGAAATTTTAAAAAATTGTATTTAAATAAAAAAAAAGTTTATTTAAATACGTATTTAAAAATATACACTTTTTTTTAAAAAAAGTATTTAAATACAAAGTATTTAAATACTGCCCCCCTCTGACCCCCGCTCACCTTGTTGCTACGTTCAGGCTGGGAACTAGGGGGAAATTGGGTCACCCTCGCCTTTTCCCTCGCTGGGGCGTCACCTCGGGCGCCGCCTGATTGGTGATGCGCGGGGCACCGTCCGCCCCCTCGTTTTACATACTGGCAGGGCGTCGGGAGACAAGAGTCATTGCTTAAGCAGGCTACACACCTCTACCTGCTCCCATGCCGAAAAATATTTTTTCTTTTGCAAAACCTTATTTATTCTATTTTGTGTAACAATTTAGTGTGTGTGTGTTTTTGGTAGCGAGGAAGGCTCCGTGTGGGCCCCCCTGACTGACTCCCTTTCTGATTCCCTAAATGCGGGCACTGTGGTGTTACAGAGGGATAGTGGGGGGTCGGCTTTCCCAAAAGGGGACCCTCACTCCCCTCGGGCGTCACACAAAGGGTACAAAAAATAGAGGGAGTGATGCGGAAATGTCCCAAAAATGCTTGCCGCGAAATCGAACCCCCCTCCTTTAGGGTTTGGGGAAAGGTCTCCATCACTTTGGCCAAATGAAACAAAAGCACATATATAAACCCCAAACTTTGGGACTTGCTTTTTAAATACACAAAAGAAAATTTTATGCCAACACATAAACCACAGTTCGCTGAAGGGGCTCAATGACCAAATGCTTCCCCCATTATCCAGGAAAATAGGATGAATAACGGCAGTTTATCAGGAACGTTGTTGTAGTAGTAGTAAAGTAAACATAAAAGTACAACATTCTTAAAGTTTGCCTTCAAATATTCCCAGTATAGTATTTCCCGAAAGTGTAGTACAGTAAGAAAAAGTGTACAGTATAAGTGTGTAGTTTAATTGTATAATAGTAGTGTAGCAGTATAGTAACCTGTATACGGGTTTTTTTATCATCCTAACAATAGGGTCCTAATTTCTTGCCGGGAGTGCTTTACTTGCTGTCATCGTTATCAAAAAAGAATCATGCAATTTTTTCCCTGGCAAAAAATTTAGATACTTCCCTAATTTATTTAGCAAAAATTGAGCGTAAGAAAACATTTTTTCCTCTCTGTATAGCATAACAGCCATTATTTTCCCCATTTCAGCCCTTTCGGGTTTATGCATTGATATCTCCCTATTTTTCTTGCTTACGTTCTATACGCCATAATCCCGTATGTTAGGCTAATAACAACAACATATCAAGTCAAGGTTTGTATGTGTCGTAATGCACAGGAGTAATGAATTTTTTTTTAAAGTTTTTTTGTTAAATAATTTTTAGACAAGTTTCTTTTTTAATATTTTTTTCTACATGTTTAAATTAAAATTACATTTAATGAATCACACAAGTGATGTATTTCACTAAGTAGTTCCAGTTTTTTAACCCCTAACCTAAAAATTTTAATGGGCCCCCTTTCCTGCCACCCAAATTTCCCTAAGACCACATCAACCATTACTGGGTTTTTTTGATATACTTTCCCTTACATCACGCTCCTTACCCTCGACTGTCACGTTCCTTTCCTTTTACGTCACTTCCTTACCCCGACAGTCCCCTTCCTTTCCCCTTTTCAGTCCGTTCCTTACCCTCGACGTCACGTACTTTCCCGACAGTCACGTTTCTTACCGTCAACACTCACTTCCACCCTGACAGTACGTTCCTTCCCTTGCAGTATGCACTTACCCTTGACTCACGTTTTCCTTACCTTGACAGTCACGTCCTTACCCTTTACAGTAATTCCTTTCCCATGCAAGTCACGTTCCCTTACCGTCAAAATCCGTTCCTTTCCCTTGACTTACGCTACTTACCTTAAGTCACTTCCCTTACCCTTGACTCACGTTCCACCCTCAACAGTCAGTTCCTTTTCCCTCACGTCACGTTCCTTACCCCTTTACGTCACGTTTTAGGCGAAACCCGCGTCTCCGTGAAATGAGGGTTTTGCTTTGGTTTTTCTCGGATTAGAATGGTAGTCTGGATGGGGGGTGTTGTGGAGGCGGGGGAGTAAGTGGTGTTTTGGGGTTTTTGCTGGGGTTGAGAGTGGTAGTGTGTAGGGGGAAGGAGGGGTGAGGTTAAGGGGGTAGAAGGGTCGGGGAGAGTGTGTGGGGTTGTTTCGGGGCCCTTAAAACTATTTTGGGGGCGATCGAAAAACCTAAAAAAAGGGGCTTTTCAAATGAAATGAACGAATTGAAAAGCGTTTTTGAAGAAGCGGAAAAAGAGATACGTTCTCTTAAGTGTGGAGGTGAAAGGGCCAAGTGAGCGATGGGGGGGCCCAAAGCGAGGAGTGCCTGTAGGGGTACCAAGGGGATGTGACTCAAGCACTACAAGGTTTTCCTAAAGTCACCCGGGGTTGGGGGTTTGGAAAGGAGTTGATCATGGAGCCCGCCCGCGGAGAAAAAGGGAAACAAAGACCATTTTGTCACGAATCATTTCAGGGACTCTTGGGGCTGCAGAGGGGGAACGGAGTTTTGGAAGGTAGACGAACTCTTACCCAAGGTAAAAAACATGGTTTTTTGGGGACAGCAGGGTTTGGGCATCTAGACAGCAGGTTGTGACAGAGAAGGGGGCGCATGAAGTCGGTGGGTCCCGGGAAGGGGGTAGGTTATGTTGTGACAAAATAGGGGGGCGGCGGACCAAGGGAAAAAGCCATCCTGCCGACGTGGGGGGAAAAGAGTTGAGTTGTAAAAAGGAGGGAATTTTCTACGGCGGTCAAGGAAGTGTAATAAAGTTAGGGGACGGGGGGGGTTCGTGGGGGGTTGTTGGTTTCCTTCCCAAAACGCTTTGTGACGACATGTGGGTACCCGGGCTTTTCGGTGATTGCCGGGTGCACTTTATGCAAACCAAAGGTTGGGCCTTTGTCGAAGCGGGGGCCTCTTTTTCGGGCAAACAACCGTACCCCAGGGGCGGGGGGCACTTTTCAGGAAAGGAGTTTTAGATCTTGTCTGAATCCCCTTTAAAGGGAGGGAGATGCACTGCGCTTTTTAAGTAGAGACCCAGGTTTAGACACGGGGGTCGGGGTAAAAGAAAATTGCGACACTAGGAGGAGTTTCAGAAGGCAGGGAACTAAAGTGATTCGTAAGAAGAGAGAGAAGAGGGGTTTAGTTAAAGATAAAGGGAAAATTGACAAAAAAAAGAGGAGTTGCTTGAAGGTTTACTATACAAACTGTAGGAGTATTTTAAAAAAGATAGATTTCCTGAGAGGAATAAATAGTGTAGAGGATTTTGATATAATAGCATTAACAGAAACATGGTTGGATATGTCAGGAAAGGTATTCGATTCGGAAGTCGAGATAGCTGGATATAAGTTATTTCACAAGGACAGAGTAGGCAGACGAGGAGGAGGAGTTGCGCTTTATGCAAGAGATGCATTGCAGTGTTGTGTTAACAATGTTATAAAAACAGATGACAGCATAGAGTCTATATGGCTAGAGGTTACGGAGGGAACTGAGAAAATGGTTTTGGGTGTAGTGTTTAGGCCTCCAAACTTATGTAAAGAGGATTCAGCTCCTATATGGGAACAAATAAACAAGGCCTGCAGATATAATCGATTATGCGTGGTGGGAGATTTTAATCTTAGGAATATAGACTGGGATTTAATCATAGGTGACAGCGAGGCAGATGAATTGTTAAATATAATCCAGGATAACTTCCTAAGTCAAGCAATCAAGGAGCCTACTAGAGGAGATAATATTCTAGATCTATTGCTGACAATTAGAGACGATTTAGTTACAAATGTGGAGGTTGGGGGGAATTTAGATAATAGCGATCATTATGAGATCCGATTTAGCTTAAAATGGGAAGTTGGAAAATTAAGTGGCAATAGGCATCGAATACCTAATTTCTGAAAGACCAATTATGCGGGATTAAGAAGACACCTGGAGGTTATTAATAAGAGGTGTGGGATGGAGGAGCAGAAATTTTCCCAGGACAGGGCGTTGACAGCTGGAAAGGCCAATTATGAAGGATTAGGAAGGCACCAGGAGGTAATGGCGCGGTCAGATATGGTAGTGAGGTAGAGGCTGAGGAGATAATTAGAGCGGTTAGACAGGGAAGTGAGGTCAGGGCTGAGGAGGTAATTAGAGAGGTTAGAAGGGGAAGTGAGGTCGGAACCGAGGAGGATTATGCCTCATTTGTAAGGAATATAATTGACGGACAGAAAAGAAATATTCCTTATAGGGAAATAAGGTCCAGAAAGAGTGATCCAAAATGGATGACCACCAAGTTAAAGCACAACATTGGAGTAAAAAGAAACATTTATTTAAGGTTCAAGGCAGGATTGGTAAACAAAGAACAGTATAACGCGATGGCGAGGACAGTTAGTTAGTTAAGTTTATTTACATCTCTTACAGAAAAAGAAAAAAAACTTATTGTAACCTTACATAATACCTTAAGTTAAACTTACATTACATACTTATACTAATCTTACATCTATACATTTATAAGAGATGAGCGGGCACCAGCCCGCCGCTGGAGTCACGAGCGACTTCCTGTGAGCGAGGCTCGTCACCTCGCTCCATGTTCCGCTGTGTAGTACGTGGTGCGCTCAGCGGTAGGGAGGGGCGCTGCGCACCACTACCAATAGCCGAGGCAGGTCCTCTAGTGCCCGCCGGAGCACCAGGGCTGCCCTATCCTCGTCGTCCTCTGGGCCGCCGATCTGCTGCCTCAGCTGAGCCGTGGCTGGGCAGGACAACAGGTAGTGCCTTAGTGGGTGTCGGGCGAGGTGGCCACAGTGGTCACACTGCCGACTCTCAAAATCGTCCCTCAGCTCCTCCAGGGTGCGATAGCCAAGCCGGAGTCGATGTAGCTTGACCTCGTCTGCCCTGGAAAGCTGGCGGGCGGGAAGCAGTGGGCGGTAGGCGGTGGCTTTGGCATACCAGGCCGCCTGCCGTGGCGAGGACAGTGAAGAAATTAACTCGAGTTGCTAAGAACAATTATGAGATTAAAGTAGCAGAACAGGCGAAAGGGGACCCAAAGGGGTTCTATCAGGTTTATAAAACAAAGACAAGGGAATTAGTTGGGCCGTTAAGGTCAGGACAGGGTGAGGTCTTAAATACGGATGAGGATATGTGTAGGAGTCTAAATGAGTATTTCTTAAGTGTTTTTACGGAGGAGGATACACAGACGATACCTGATAGTGAACAGATGTTCAAAGGAAGCGATGAGGAGAAACTCAAAGATATTGTGATAACTAGGGAAATGGTGGAGGAGGGTATAGAAAAAATGAAAACATTTAAATCGCCAGGACCAGATGAAGTGTATCCCAGGGTATTAAAGGAATGCAAGGAGGTTGTTAGTGAGTCGTTAGTGCACATTTTTAGGAAATCGGTTGAGATAGGCGATGTGCCATTATTGTGGAGGAAAGGAAATTTTGTTCCCATATTTAAGAAGGGAGACAGAGGACCAAAGTCAAATTATCGACCCGTAAGTCTAACATCAGTGGTGGGTAAATTATTGGAATCTATTATTGCAAAACACATTAGAGAGCACTTAGGTAAACATAGTTTGATCAATGATTCACAACATGGATTCACCAAGGGTAGGTCATGTCTCACCAATATATTGAGTTTTTATAGGAAAGTTTATGAGACGGCAGATAATGATAAAGATTATCTATAATAATATAAGCGAGAGTGTATGTGTGTGTGTGTGTGTGTGTGTGTGTGTGTGTGTGTGTGTGTGTCCGCGATAGGTGCCGCCCCCAGTGGCGCAATCCCCTCATATGGCACAGTTTTGGAATCGGGTCGACCAGGGGAAGGTTTTAAGCCCACTTTTGAGATGATCCGATCACTTTTTTCTTCTTTTTTTTAGCAGCCTATTAGCGAGAATTGTGAAAAAAGTGGGTTGCGAGAATTGAGGAAACCTTGATGTAGGGTGATGGGTAATGGGTGAGTGAATGGGTGGGGTGATGGGTAATGGGTGTGGGATGATGGGTGAGTGAATGGGTGGGGGGTGATGGGTGATGGGTGAGAGAATAGATGCGGGTGATGGGTAATGGGTGAGTGAATGGGTGTGTGGTGATGGGTAATGGGTGAGAGAATGGGTGGGGGGTGATGGGTAATGGGTGAGTGAATGGGCGGGGGGTGATGGGTAATGGGTGAGTGAATGGGTTGGGGGTGATGTGAATGGGTTGGCGTTAATACATACATTTCTACATCCATGATTTCAGGAAAGCTAGAAGGGGCTATCTGGAGAGTCTATGTTTGGTGGGCCGAAGGCCCACCAAACACAGGTGGTGGGCCGAAGGCCCAGCAATAGCCCTCCGCAGGAGCTAGCCAAAAAAGTCCGCCCGGAGGGCGGCTTTGCGGCTAGTGATATAATATATCTGGACTTTAGTAAGGCATTTGACAAAGTACCACACGAGCGACTCTTAAATAAGGTTAGGGCTCATGGTATGGATGGGAAGGTTCTTCATTGGATCAGAGCTTGGCTAAGTAATAGGCAACAAAGGGTTACAATTAATGGTTCCAAATCTGAATGGGGACTGGTGACAAGTGGAATTCCACAAGGGTCTGTTTTGGGCCCATTACTATTTTTGATTTACATCAACGACTTGGATAGTGGGATTAGCAGTATATCAGCAAGTTTGCTGATGATACTAAGTTAGGTAGGATTATTGGATCACAGTCTGACGTAAACATATTGCAGGGAGACTTAGATAAACTTAACGAGTGGGCAGTCAGATCGCAGATGGAATTTAATATTGATAAATGTAGAATTATGAATGTTGGTAGAAAAAACCCTGGTAATAGATACACCATAAGCAATGTATCGCTGAAAAGATCAGAAGGTGAAAAAGATCTTGGAGTGAGGGTGAGCCCAGACCTCCGACCTAGGAAACAATGTATTGAGGCCAGAAATAGAGCTAATAGAGTATTAGGATTCATTACCAGAAGTGTTAAAAGTAGAAGTGCGGAAGTTATTCTAAAGCTTTATCTGGCTCTAGTCAGGCCTCACCTAGACTATGCAGTTCAGTTTTGGTCTCCATATTACAGGATGGATATAGTGTTGTTAGAAAAAGTGCAGAGAAGGATGACAAAATGATACAAGGGATGCGTAACTTTAGTTATGAGAGGAGATTGAAGTTATTAAAATTACACTCACTCGAGAGACGCAGAGTAAGGGGCGATCTGATAGAAGTTTTTAAGTGGATAAAGGGATTTAATAAAGGAGAGGTAGGAAACGTTCTTACGGCTTTTAACCAGGGTAGAACAAGAAGTAACGGATTCAAGCTGGAAAAGCGTAGATTTAGAAAGGAAATAGGGAAGAACTGGTTCACAAATAGGGTGGTGAATGAATGGAATGGTCTCAGTAGACAGGTAGTTAGTGCTGAGTCATTGGGGAGCTTTAAAGGGGAGCTGGATAGGTTCATGGATGGGGATGAAAGGTGGATGTAGGTAGTGTTAGGTGACAGGAACTACCACGTGTAGGCCTCGCGGCCTCTTGTAGCTTCTATTTCTTATTTCTTATGTTCTTATGTTCCTCTCACTCATTACTGAAGAAAATTTGGAACAGCAAATGTATAGAGTATCCGTTCCATAGCATGACCCAGCCCCTGACAGCCCCACGTGTCCTCGCCGCTGAAAAGTGTTGCCTCGTTCCCCTCGCAGGATTGACTAATTGCGGCCCAGCACACGCAAGCCCTCTCGCCCTCGTCACTTAAATGCCACCACTCGGCTACTCGGTAATTCGGCAAACCTGGAACAAGAAATGCGCCACTCGACTATAGTCGGATCAGCTTAGGCCCGTTCACACTTCACGATTTTGCTGTCCGTAGTCTACGTGCGTCTTTTCATCAGTGACTCACAGTACGTCACAGTGACGTCACTCCTGCCTGCTGCCTGTGTAGTGTGCACCAGGCTCCGCGCGACCACCTGCTGGAACAGTGATGACGTCACTGACCTTGAGAGACGCGCGTCCCAGGCTCATATTATTCGGAGCTCCAATTGGACCCGTTTACTCACTTGAGGTAAGGTTGATTTGACATCTCAAGCCCAATAGTTGGGCAGTGATGTTGATTTTCTGTGTGAACAGTATTTTTGATGATACAGCCAATTTAAGTACAGGAAAATGTATACGCTCTAAAACGACTGGCGCATGTTGTGACGTCACTAGCTTAGACAACAGAGCAAAACAGCTGTGAAGCGGCCGCTACTATTATGTACTACCTACTAATACACCACTTGCATTACCCCTACTACGCAAGATGACCAGTAATCCTCCTTCAAGTGATGTAGTAGGTATTCACTGTGTTTGTGAATATGTAGTTGTAGTTTATAAGGAAAAAGTGGATAGACAGAGATAGTGCCCGTGACACCTGACAAGTGATGACTTCTGGGATCGGCATTCCTTATAGGGAGCTTAAATGAACCTGCAATGAATGTAAAGCTAGACAGATGACGAACTCATAGAGGAACAGTAGAAATGTATGTGCTTTCTTTCCCACATAAGCAAAACATACACCCTCGTCACTCACTCACCACTACAACCTTACTAACCATACATTTCTACCTGTTTCCTCTATGAGTTCGTCTATCTGTCTAGCTGTACATGTCATTGCAGTCATTTAAGCTCCTATAAGGATGCGATCCCAGAAGTCATCACTTGTCTGGTGTCACGGGCCACTTTGCTCTGTCTATCCACTTTTTCCTTATAAACTACAACTTACATATTCACAACACAGTGAATACCTATAATCATTGAAGGAGGATTACTGTCATCTTGCGGTAGTAGGGGTAATGCAAGTTAGTAAGGTTAGTTAGGTTAGTAAAATAAACTATAATTTGCGGGGGTTTTCTGAGCCAAAACAAGCCGATCAGCTGACAGGCGAGATCTGAGTCTGCAGTTACTACGTCACAACCAAACACAGCGCGTTCCGCCGGGGGTTTTGATATTTTGGCCCCAAAAAGCCATATATTAATTTATGGTGCATTTTTCAGCAAAAATAATATGAGCACAGTGATATGTAGCTATATTGCACCCCAAAACTTTATAATACTCCGTGTTTAGGTGTGAGTAAACGGGGCCATTCTTTGTCCGGGACTGCGGGAGTGACGGGGTTTCGTCACTGTTGTGACGTCACTGATCGCCACGCCCACGTAGACGCAGACAGCAAAAACGTGTAGTGTGAACCCCGCCTTAATTTGACGGTCCGGGTTAAGATCGCCTGAGGTCTCCAGGGCCCGTATTTATAATAGCTTATGGGTTTTCCATAAGCAGACAAATGGCGAAGTTCGCCATAGGTCACCAAAAATCTTCATAAGTGCTCGTGTTTTCCTATATAGTTCCCCATTAGCGCTCTGGGATGTCCCGGGGGTCCCATAAGGATCCTTATGTTGACATAAGCCGTCAAATGGCAGCAAAACAACTCTTCCGCCAGCGCCAACCCCGGCATTTCGTGGGCCCGAAGAGAAGTTTCTCGCTAATGAATGACAAGAAATTGTCAAGAGTATCGGCTGAACCATGAGCGAATTATGTATGTCACCGCGTGAATGCATTCCTCCAGAGTAAATAAAAAGGAACCATACACTGACAGCGGGAATGAAAATTATAATAAAATTATGATTGTTTTTCCTCGCCACTGGCAAGATGCAGTAGGCACTGAGCAGTGCAGCTGCTGCAGTGATGACCATGGAACAGCTGGAGTGGACAGGGAAAATACTTGCCCAAGGTCGTCCATGGTAATACTCTCGTATACCCATAGGTGGGGCGCGATAACGAAAAAAATTATCACGATAACCGATAAATCGGTAACGATAACTTATCGGCGATAACCGATAATCGATAACTGGCGTAAAAGTATCGGCCCGTAAGGCGATAAACGATAAATCCAAAGATTCCGAAAATAAAACTAGCGAAAACCCAATTTT
>JACEEZ010006953.1:0-16999 GCA_016584305.1 Chionoecetes opilio | reverse complement strand
ACTTTTTCTCTCTCTTCTTCCTCTCTCTCTTTTCTCTCTCTCTCTATCTCTCCCCTCTCTCCTTTTCTATCTCCTCTCTCTTCCTCTCTCTCTCTCGTCTCTCTCTCTCTCTCTCTACGCTCTCTCTCTCTTCTCTCTCTCTCTCTTTCTCTCTCTCATCTTCTCTCTCTCTCTCTCTCTCTCTCTCTCTCTCTCTCTCTCTCTCCTCTCTCTCTCTCTCTCTCTCTCTCTCTCTCCTCTCTCTTCTTTTCTCTCTCTCTCTCTTCTCTCCTCTCCTCTTTTCTCTCCCCTCTCCTCTCCCCTCTCTCTCGTTTCTCCCCTCTCTCTCTCTCTCTCTCTCTTCGTTCTCTCTTTTCTCTCTCCCCTCTCTCTCTCCCCTTTTTCCTCTCTCTCTCTCTCCTCCTCTCTCCTCTCTCTCTCTCTCTCTCTCTCTCTCTCTCTCTCTCTTTTCTCCTCTCTCTCTCTCTTCTCTCTCTCTCTCTCTCTCTCTCTCTTCTCTATCTCTCTTCTCTCTCCACACACAGACAGAGGACGTAGTGAGTTCAGGAGGACCCTGTCGCGTCTGGAGGTTGGTGGTAAGGGTTCAGTGGCCTTAAAAGACGAGGCAGCGACGGCCTGTAATGAGGTAGTGGCAGGGGGTGGACGGCAAAATTTGTGCCACCTCTATAATGTGGCTCCATGAACTGTATAATGAAGTTGTTGAACGTATAATTCAGGCTGCACAATATATGATGTATATAGCTAATGCAGTGTAGCTTCGTGATTTCTATGTAACGACTTTTGTAGCTTCGCCGTCCACCCCCTGCCACGGGCCTCATTACAGGTAATCGCTGCCTCGACAGTCCCCGTCTTGTAAGACCACTGAACCTAATGATCCCTAACTAATCCCTTTGACCCCTAACCTCCAGGACGCGACAGGATCCTTCTGAACTCACCCCGCCTCTGTAAGCCAGAAAGTAGCTGCGCTTGAGCGGCTATAGATGTATAGTGTGTTTATGTGTGTGTGTGTGTGTGTGTGTGTGTGTTTGTGGGGTTTTTCTGTGTGTGTGTGTGGGGTGGGGTGTGTTGTGTATGTGTGTGTGTGTTTGTATGTGTGTAGTTGTGTGTGTGTGTGGTGTGTGTGTGTGTGTGTGTGTGTGGTGTGTGTGTGGGGTCTGTGTGTGGTTGTGTGTGTGTTTTGTGTGCGTTCATGTGTGTTTTGTTGGTGTAGATCGATAGACTGATAGATATACTATACGTAGTTATTTGTCCTATGTCATTTTCGCCACAAAGCACAAGTCTTATGTACATAAGGAGAAAAAAAATAACTATAACCATACTAACACGTATGCTACTACTCCTAGCGCTTCGTGTCATTTTTGGGGAACGCCGACGTGAGTTTCGACAGGGGATGCTTGCAGCCTATGTTGATCTCAAGAAGGCTTTGACTCAGTGCATCGTGAGGTCACTCTGGGATCTTCTGCGACTTCGAGGGTTTTCCTGCAAGGACTATTGGTTTGATAACTGGTTTGATTTGGGACTGAGAGGTGCTGTGAAGTGTGGGGCAGGTGTATCCAGCTTCTTTCCTGTGAATACAGGAGTGAGGCAAGGGTGCGTCCTTGCCCCTTTCAGTTTTAAAACGCTTGTATGGACTGGGTTTTGGACAAGGTTGTAGATCAAAGTGATTGGGGAAAGCACCGTCGGCAACACCAAGATCACTGACTGTTTTTGCCGATGATGCAGTAATCTTTGCTGAGTCGCTGGAGGCCCTGGTGATGGCTCTCGAGGCGCTGCACGAGGAGGCAAAGCCTTTGGGACTTGAGGTCTCCTGGCTAAAGGGACCAAGGTCCAGGTGTTTGGAGACTTACTAGATGAAGCAGTACAGTCTGTTCATGCGTGTGGCGAGGACTTTGAGATCTTGGAAAGTTTTACATACCTTGGTAGCGCAGTCCATAATGACGGCGGGTCACGTCAAGAAGTCTTACGGCGGATTTGGGATAGCCCACGGTGTTATGGACTCGCTCAGCGGGAGTATTTGGCGTTGGTCGGTACTGTGCAGAAGGACAAAGATCCGGATCTTCAAGTCGCTTGTGATCCCTGTTTTTACTCTAAAGGTTGTGAGACATGGACACTGAAAAAGTGACTTGAAGAGACGAATCCCAAAGCCTTTGGTAATAAGTTTTTTTCGCAGAATCATGGGGTATCGCTGGGATGATACGTGTCCCAAATCAGCGATTGCACCGTGAGACTGAATCGAGGCCTATTACTGCATAGTCCGTCAGCGTCAACTTCGGCTATATGGGCAGTGGCACGTTTACCCTGAAACCGATCCTTCCCATCGGGTTGTATCTGTAAGAGACAATCCGACGTGGAGGAGGCCAAGGGGACGCCACAAGGCTCGTGGCTGGGGCAATTGATGTTTCTTGTCGAGAGCGCTTGGTATGGAAAGGAACCTGCAGGGGAAACTCGCGCGTGGTGACCCCGGGAGTGGCGTGTAGGGGGGGACGAGGCGACGCGCCCCCGGCGTATGCCCCCAATGATTGATTGTTTGACTATACCCCAAGCCGTAAAACACTCACTCATTCACATAAACAAGAGAACACACTTCCCAGTATACGTCCACTCCCTTCCCTGTTCCCTCTTTCCCCTGGGTTTTGGGTGGGTCATTCATTCATGGGGTTATAATCGATCTTTTTACATGCCACACGAGTCCTCGCAGCCGCTTAATGGGGTGAGTAAAAGAGGTACACTTGGACGAGCTTGATGTGTGACCGGGCAGTGAGAGGCGACAACCATCCCCACAAGGGGGCCCAATGGAGTTCAAAGGGAGGATGAGGATAAAGGTATAGCCCCGAGCGCGGAGGAATGAACTGTTCAGAGCAATTTGAGCGGCATCTTTGGATATATTTAATTCGTTTATCATTTAGATTTTAAATTAATGTGGTGAAAACAAAAATACCAGGATAGAGAAAGAAAAAGCGAGAGAGGTGAGCGGAGAGAGAGGGGAGAGAGAGAGAGAGAGAGAGAGAGAGAAGAGAGAGAGAGAGAGAGAGAGAGAGAGAGAGAGAGAGGAGAGAGAGAGAGAGAGGAAGAGAGAGACGGGGAGAGAGGAGGGGAGAGAGAGAGAGAGAGAGAGAGAAAGAAGAGATTGATTATAGTTTTAAGGCGCCGCAACTGCGGGGTTAATTGACAAGAGAGAGAGAGAGAGAGAGAACCCCTTCAATGGAAGGGACGCTGCTTATGCATACCCATTGTTCTCGGGTTGATTATGACATATGCGGCCGACATATAATAACCGGATAATGCTTATGATATTATTGCCTCCGCCAACGAAGTTGAAGGGAGGTTATGTTTTCACCCCCATCTGTCTGTTTTGTTTGTTTTTTTTTGTTAGGTACAGGATTATTTAAAAAGTTTTGAATATATTTGGACCAAACTTGGTATACCATGTTTATTTGGTATAAGTAAAAACTGATTAAATTTTGGATGAAATCGAATCACAACTGTACCATGGCAAAACCCAATTTAAAATCCGATTTTCACTATCCCTTAACATGGGGGAATGAAATTTCGGGCGGAGGTATGCGGTTTTTACTGAGTGCCCCCCCCCCCCATACACCTAGTTGTATTTGTGATCGAGCCATACACTATGTCCCGGAGGCTCCTCCCAAACCAGGCGGCCTCGTTTATATGCCGTGCCGACCGGGGGCTGAGATGCGAAACTGATAACTTAAAAAATTCACCGAAGGGAGACTTTATGGTGCAGTATGTTGCTAGTGACCACGGAGCCTAGATGATCACGCCAAAATTTTTTTTCATTATAAGGTTATATCTGTGTTGGGCGGGAAAGATGCGCGGTGTTCATGAAAATTATGTCTTGGTGATGCCAATATATGAGCCGTAAAGGAAGATGGAGTGCGATAGAACTATAAAGCCTTTGCCTGCCGTCTGGTGTTTTTTGTTTGTGTGTGTGTGTATGTGTGAATACATAATTTATACATTTAAAAATAATAATGTGAGTAGTATTCTTTGCTTATGGATTTAAAGTAATGTCTTTTGCCAAGTTTCTTTTTTTACCTCCGCCAACGAAGTTGGAGGGAGGTTATGTTTTCACCCCGTTCGTTTTTTTTTTTTTTTTTTTTTTTTTTTTTTTTTTTTGTTTGTTTGTTTGTTTGTGTACAGGATTTTTCGAAAAGTTACGAATAGATTTGGACCAAACTTGGTATACAAGTCTATTTGGTTTTAAGGAAGAACTGATTTAATTTTGGATGAAACGAATTACAACTATTGCCATGGCAACCCAAATTTATCAAATTTTCGGGTGGAGGTATGCGCTCTACTGAGTGCCCCCCCCCCCCTAGTTACCATATATGTTTCTCAGATATTTTTTGTTTTTTTAGTATGAGATATCTAAGTTAAGGTCTTGATGTAGGTGTATTAGTACATGTAGGTGTGAACCTATTCGCTCTCCAGCGTTATAAACTCTTAGTTGTAATGATAACTAAGTCCTGATATGGGCTGTCACGAATGCAATTAATAATACAAATGGGTTGAGCATCATTGATACATTTATCTGCACACATACACTCACATGTACGCTACGACACACACACAAAAAAAACAAAACACACACACACACACACACCACACACACACACACCAAAACACACACACACACACACACACACCCCCACACACAAGGGAATCCGTAGTGTAAGGTTTAGCACGCCGGCTCACAACCGAGAAGTCCGGTTCGATCCCGGGCGGAGCGAAGACAGACGAGCGGTCTTTCTTAAAACCTGAGCCCCTGTCCACCCAGCAGTAAATGAGTACCGGGTGTTACCCGGGGGGTTTGGAACCCGCTCCGGGGTGATGGTTTCCCCCCCAACATAAGAACTAAGGTAATGATAAAAATTTTGAT
Organism: Chionoecetes opilio; assembly: GCA_016584305.1. Lineage (NCBI taxonomy): Eukaryota > Metazoa > Arthropoda > Malacostraca > Decapoda > Majidae > Chionoecetes > Chionoecetes opilio. The sequence goes on along the minus strand of JACEEZ010006953.1, from coordinate 12,099 downwards.
AGGGGGGAGGGGGCCCATACGAACGCGCTCTGGCCCTGAAAAATAAAAACTAGATGAAAAAAACTAATGAATACACACACCACACACAACACACACCACACACAACCCCACACCCCCCCAAAAACCACAAAACACACACACCACACACACAACACGCGCGAAAACCCACAACCACATACACACAACACACACACACGCGCGAAAAAACAACACACACACACACAAAACACCACACAACACGCACACACAAAATATGAAATATATTCAAATAAGAACTAACTACTTCAACTGTCTTTCCCCTCGTTTATCCCTTGAAAGGTGAGGGAATGTTGGGGGGACCACGCGGGTACCGTCATCCCCGTAGTGCATGTCTAATATCCGGTGGCCAAACCCCATATTTAGGCCGAACCTTTGAATTTTCGTCTAATTGTTCTTTGGGTTTTTTGATACCCTGAAACCTTTTTTTGGAATCTGCGGCGAATTTTTGCATCCCTGGCATTTGAAAAAAATGACGACTAAAGATGGGAATGGGAATCACTTTTTGGGACTAAAAAATTTTGAGGTAGGGTAAAATAAAGGGGCAAGATCACAATAAACAGCCTTTGACAATGTTTTTACTATCAAAATGTTGTAGATTATTTTTTACCCTCAAACGAATGATATATGAATTTCCGACAATAGGTCAAGGGGGTCAAAAGGTCACTTTTTTTGGCGAAAAAATAAAAACTCGACGAGCTGATTTGGGCCTTTTACCTTTTACTGATACATATTACAGGGCCGCGTCATAAAGTAGACAGGGGTTTAAGCCAAAAAAAACGGGGGAAATTTTTTTTTTAGTATCGAATTAGTTTGTCTTTTTTTTCTATAAATTTAGTGTTGATTTTTAGTGATATATGGCAATGCAACGGTCTTTTTAAGGTTTCCCGGGGGTTTTTTTAGAATTTTGCTATCTTATATAGTCTTCTATTTAGGGTTTTATTTTTGTATGAAATAAAATTTTCCAAAAAATGTTGGAGTCTTTTTTTTTAGTCTACTTTACTCTATTAGAGTAAAAATTTTTTCAGTCGCTTAGATTATTTGATCAAAACATTATTGTTTTGTTTTTGTTATCATCGAAAATAAAATAAAGAAGGGTTTTGTTGATAAATTGCTACAGCTTAGGGGCTTTTTGTGGTTTGGGGGCTAAGCAGCTCATATTTGGAAATTTTGACATGCTGTTTTATGGTGTATGGGATTTAAATTTAATTAATTATTTATCCCTAACAATCTAGTGAGGTTAATATAAATTTTATAAAGGGGTACTTTTTATTTGGTTTTAAACTGCGCCTTTTTTGAAGCAATTTTTTAGTTTTTATTCTTGCAACTTAATTTATAACTTTTTTTGTATATTTTACAACATATTTTTTAAAAAACTAATTCTGACCCTGTTATTTTTTACATTTGAAGGTGACATGACGTGAGTGTGATCAGTGTTTTTTCCCCTCATTTTCCCGGCAGTGTTGGCTTGGTTACTTAAGGCTACCCATTGTTTAAAGGAAGTCAGAGCAGAGGGGGGATGGCCTTCATTTTCAGCCCCAGCGCTCGTTGATGAAAATGAGGATAAAAAAACATGTGTTCACAGAGATTGATCAGCACTTCCCATCCCGTGGCACATCTCACGAGTCATGGTGGTTCAGGTTTAACGGAAGAGAAGCAAAAGGGGCCCAGCTCCCACGATAAAAAAAACGTGGCCAACCCTTAAAATCTTTTTATTTAAAAAAACGCCTTTTTTTTCTGTGAGAATTCTGAATTTTTGTGGGATAGAAAAACCCTTTACGGTGGCCCCGGGCTTTTGTATGCAGAAAGTGTCGTGGAAAAAACCCTGTTTTTAAGGATCAATCTTAAACAACTTGAAGAACGTGGAGATGGAGATAATGGGTGGGCAGGTTAAAAACACAACCCAAAGGGGCAGGAGTGATTTCATGCAGGATGCCAGGTACCCAAAAACTTTAGAAAAAATTTTAGGGTTTGGCCCGCAAGATAAAGGGATCGAACCCAAAACCCTGCAAAGGTCTCCTGAGAAGCTTTGGGCCAAGCTCTTAAATCTGAACGAAAAAAAAGAAAAGGTTTGGGCACGAAAAATTCTACGAACAGTATAGACGCATGGGGGTGATCAAAAAAAAGCAGATTGTTTGTTCTAAGAAAAAAGAATCTTTTTAAGACAAGGTGTTGGTTTTCGATTGGCACAGTTTTTTGTCTAGTCTCTTAATTTTCCCCAAAAAAAAAAAAACACAAATGTGAAAAATAGTTAACAAGATGGGGATGAAGAACGAAATTGACAGATTTTAAAAGCTGTAGGTAAGCGCTGGGCAAAAAATCGCAGCATTTTAGCAAAGAAGGTCCACTATGATGCCCGATAAACCCGGGTCATGCTTGAGGTATGCAGCCCACCACTGCTTTTTTGGAAAACGTATTTGACAATCTTCAGGCGAACAATGCGTCATATGATAGGAAATATGTCACTGGCGGTGTGGGGTTGTCCTACCCCTCTAAAAATTTGCATGGGAGTACGTTAGACCGCAAGAAGTTAATTGAAGATTTCAAAAAGTTTGGGGGGTTTGCTTGTCTTATGATGAACCCGTTTTTTCAAAGGATCGGGATCTATGCATCTAGTAATCCAAGCCTATGGGTTTCAGCGTGTGGGATTCAAACAATCGCCGATATTTTTTTACCCCAAAGCTCCCCAAAGGGGCTAATTTTCAACTTCCCTTTGGCGTGTTATAACTCAAAATCAGCAATCTGAGCAGGGCACATCTGATACGAGACTACCACGGCTGAAGAAAAGTAAATTTGGAAAAAAAAAAGCAGCATTGGGTCGGTGTGCCCACTAGGTTTAAAGGGGCCCGAGAAACCCTCATTACCTGCAAAAATGACCAAAAAGGTATGCTACCTTAAGGTTTAACAAAACAAATCCTATCTAGAGAGAGCTAAGTCGTGGATTTTGACTTCCTAAAGGGGCAGTGACAGTCAGACCCCTTCTCCCGAATTTGGTGGTTTCAATATGCAGCACACACGAAGTGAGGGAGGAGAACTGGGAGAAGTACAAAAACCATGTACGGCCCCACTGATTGATCCCAAACCTCAGACCCAACCACAATCAAAACAGCCATGGAAAGGGGCAAAAAGGCACACCACTTTAGCAGGAAAAAACAACAACGTTTTTACCACATATCCCAACTGTACCGCATTGCTTTTTGAACGTGCAGTGGGTTTATCCTACCTTTTTTGGTGAGTTTTTTCAACGGCTTGTGCTGCACTTTTCATGGTTTTTTTGGGGGCTGTGGTTCTCCATGAGAACATGGTCTTGAGGATATCATGAAGTCAGTTTTTGGGGGGGGTTACCAAGATGCTGACTGGAAAAAAAATATCCAAGAACATGGGGGCCCTACGTCTGGTGGTAGAAGAAACCTTCGGGACACACTTAGCTTGTCAATTATCCAATAATTTTTGACGAACTGTCTATGAAAGGGAGAAGTCAGTCGCACAGAAAGACCGAGGGGAAAAAATTGATCTTGCCCGCTTTTTCTATGATCTTCGTGCGGCTGAAGGGAGGGGAAATTGGGCTCTACTTTATAGGCTGTCAAGAAATATCCCTTACTCTTTGCATCAGGGCACAACATTTTTAAAAAATGGGGTAGTTTACTTCAGAGCTATGGAGAAAATGAAAGGGGAAAATCCGGAGAGATTAATGAAAGGCGAGATTCCCCCCCATCAACAAAGGGACCCCCGGGGTGGATGTGGGTGATATGTTATAGAGCGACATTTTTGCGATATGGACATGGGTCACGGCGGTCTCACAGGGTTAATCATGAAACAGTCTGCTGTTAATCGTTGGGCACTTAGCTTTTTACATGCAGCCGGTTACGAAAGACTTGCGAGATGAAGAACATAAACTACAAAGATGACCAGAGGCACAAGGAGGAATGGGCCCGAATGCATATGATGAAAGGACAGGACGGCTGGCTGAAAAATGAAGTTTTGGGATTTATCCCCTAAAACCGATGAAAAATCCCAGGGGGCTTGTCAACATTGTACCGGAAGGTTAAACCAGAGACAGTGAATGTGAAAAGCCCAGACCCTTGGAATCCAGCAAAGACAAGCTTTTAATCAAATTTTGGGCCCGAAAGGATTCCACAAGCCCATTGTAAAAAGGTCAAAAAAATGGGGCGGAAATAAGCAAAAAGAACACATACCCCTAAAAAAAGGGCCGATGGACTCTGAATTTAAACTTCTCAAGGTGATGATATTAATACAGTATCGAGACATTTAGTAAATTTAGTCAGGGGTATGAGCTGGACCTCTTCCAACGCGCTCTTTTATGGGACAAAGGACCAAACCCGAAAAAAAAAAGAATAGCTAAAATCAAAGCTACGCTCAAAAAGACTCTTTAAATGGGGAAATTCCCCCCAGGACATTCACAAGCCAACAGGGCAATTATATGAGGGGTGTGCGCAAAAGTGATAGTTTTATGGCCAAGAAGGGAGCGTCAATGTTATGTGAATGCCTTTTTAGATTTTGTGTTTCCCAAAAGACGTTTCGAGCAACGTATTTTTAGTGTTTTACAAAAATCAAAGAAAAAACATCAAGAGCGCACAAGGGCTGCACGATCCTGGAGTGCACATTGCAAGGAACATTATTACGCTGACAAAGCCAATTCCCCCCCGAGACGTTGTTCTCAATGTGGACACAACAACAGAGCTCATTGAATGATCACGAGGAACTTCTAGATAGACGCAAGATCCGGTTACAAACAGACTTGTTTTCACAGGGAAAGCTGATACTCCTGTTAAGTCTGGCAAGGGGTACGAGTGAGAGATCAGATTTTCAAAAAAATAACCATGAGGAACAGACGTCATCATTCCACACCAGGTGCCCGTTTGTTTTTAACACCAGAAAAAAACTATTAAAATAATCTCAGATGACACAGACGTGTTTGCATTGCTTTTAATTTCTACCACTTCTGTCAACTCTCGGCATGCCTTTTCATGGAACCCACTTTTCCTGAAAGGGGCTTCGTGAACATTGGGGACACCGTAATAAAACCCAGGCTATTTTCCCACAACTGCGGGAGAAGCGCGTTGACAGGAGCGACACAGTTGGTTTTCTTTTTTCGAATGGAAAAATTTAAGCAGTAAAAAACCCCAAAGGGAGGATTAAAAATGGACGCATAGGACAACCTGAAGCCCAACACGAACAAAAAATTCGAGAAGCAACCCCGTTATTGCGCATGCTATGGAAGAAAGTTGGGCCCAAAAGAAGATGTCAGATATCCGTACAGGGATTTGGGTTCCAGCATGGGCAGAAAAAAAATGCGTCAGTTACCCCAATGAAGACTTTCCTCTACAAGGAAGCGTTTTTCGAGAACTGAAAAAAGGGACATTTTTAAGTGCATTTGGAGGTCGGGACTGATCGCGAGGCACCAGAATTGGACCCTTGGAGAACGGCGGGTATTGATGACGATTTCGGTGTATTAATGCCAGGGCCCCCCACCCCAAAAGGGAAAATTTCTCCGCAGCTGGGAGAGCTGATCCCAAAGTGGGTGTCAAGCGAAACCCTGCCAAATGAGAGGTGGGTGGTGGGGGTCCCGATGTCCTGTTCTGCTTTTTGGGCGCTGTCGAGCAGAAATAAGAACATTCGGAACGCTGGACATTGCTGAAACAACGGATAGAGGATGCCCAAAGACCAGATGAAAAATGCAAGTAAGATGAGGGGAAGTGATGCTGATGTTTTGATTTATGTGAGTTTCCATTGGACGCTGCTGCAATAATCTCGTCTCTAGACACTTGTGTATTTTTTTATTTTTATGGGAATAGATTAGCTTAATCCCCTTTGGGTTCATGAAATTCTGTGGATATAAAGCGTTTTCCTGTAAATATGTTAATGTATAGCTACCCATTTTTGCGGCCATCTTAGATTGGGTATTTTAAATATTTTTTATTGTCTTTTCCAGTCTAATTGGATGGTTTTAACTTATTTTTTGTTTGTATTTTTAGTTTACAGACCGTCTATTTTTTTAGCAGTATAAATGGAAGTGTTATTTTAATTTTATTGGTGTTATTTTGGGTTCCTTGACCCCAAAAACCTAGGGGAGACACCAAAAAAAGTTGTAAGTCAAAAATTAAGGGAAATATCAAAATAAAAACCTTACTACGTTGGTGTGTTATGTATATAGCCGCCATCTTTAATTTTTAAAATGCTCAAGGGTGTCTAATTGCACTCAACGGATTTTATTTAAAGGCACACTCAGGGACAAAATCCGCAGGAACAATTAGCACCCCAAATTCCAAGGTTCCACCCCCGGCTGCTAGAATAAGGGTTTCCCTCGATCCAACTTTACCCTTCGCTTATAAGTACGAGAGCCCCTTGTCGTGATTTCGTGTTGACCTTTCGATACAGACCGAACATTTGATGTAGACCCCCGTTGTTTATCTTTTCTCTCCTTTTTCTGAATGTCATAAGAAGCTGCTATCTATGCTGACCGGAGGACAGTTTTTGTGTTGACAGACCCAGTGTGAAGGAGGAAACAGGGGGGAACAGGGGGGTAAGGCGACTCTGTGTGTGGGAATTTATCATGGCTTAGGGGAAGGTGAGTAGGAAGTGTTTTGGGGCCCCTAGGTTTTAAAGGGGTGGAGGGGAAGAGGTGGAGGGTAGGTGGGAGGGCGGCGGGAATGGACGCATCAACGTGTTTTTGTTGGCACGCTTGTACGCTTTTGGGTTTTACATGATAGTTTAGGCTACTAAAGAATCACCATCTATGTTAAAGTCACCAATGTAGATATAAGACTTACTCTAGATAGCTGATAATGAAAAACACATATATTGTCGGTTGGTAAATATTTGGTTTTGACGTGATTTTTTTAAAAGTATGATGACCACATTGCTTTCGTTCAATGCGTTGAATGTTGTTTGTTGTGAGAGAGGCGGGCGGGTCAGGTAGCTTAACCGATGATAGTCAGATAATGGACATCTCGTTGGTTTGAAGCAGTCAACTTCTATATCAACAAGAGCGCTCATTTACCTGCGAGATTTTCTGTGCATAAAAGGCCCATGTGTTGTCTTCATCACCGGCTCTCTAAGGAAAAAATATATATCTATGTCAGTCTTTACAGGAAGGAATGGAAACCCACGTGGGCCAAAAAACCCTTCGCCTCATCCCAGCCGCCAGCCTCCTCAACCAGCTTACAATCTCCTTCCGCCATCTCTACATGGCAGCACCCCCGATAAAGGTGTCACAGTTAGGGTATTTATTTTATAAATGATGAGTCAATTATCTGTGGCCCGGCACTGTATTCTGTATGAAGTTATGTAATATACATACTACGTATCATATGTTTGTACGTATGTTTTTTTTCACATGTAAGTGGGTAGATGATTATGCATGCATGTTTGCACGTGGGGGCCGTCTGGATGTATAGGTTAACTGACTAGTTAGCAGTAACTATAATGGGAGATGTACTCTTAGAAATGAGCAGGAAAATACAGGAGCAGTATGTGAAAGCCCGGAGTCGGCCCTTCAAATTTTGAGGGTTGATGTGAATTTTAGCCTGTTAAGAAATATTGTATGAGTGAGGATCTAGCCTTCCTTACTTAAAAAAATAAGTGGCATTTTTCCATACTTTGGACGGGTTTAACAACTGAGAGTGGCACTGACATCATAGAATGCGACAGTAGGAATTGACGAAGAAAATCAAATTTTGATTTAAATTGACAAGCATCACAGGAAAAATTAAAGACGAGAAAGTTAGATGAATGTCGTATAGTAACTGGAGTTAGTTTTTTTTTGAAGATTGTTTAGTTGACAGCCTGAGATGTTAAGTTTTTGATGCAGGGAACCCAACTAGATTCACATGTCCCATTAAGAATCTAGATATTTAAAATCATATCAAGTTAGACGATGTATGGCATTTGTCTAGGTTACAAAAATTCAAAATAACAATTTTCTTTTTTAAATTAAGCTACATCAGTATTTTTATACACTAAGATGTCAAGAAAACGTATATATCATACGCATAATCACGCAATATATTATTTATCTTACCTATATCACAGACATGGCATTCCAAGGTTTGAAGAATATATGGGCCAGGCAAAGACCTACTGTATACTGGACTTGCTACTCAGTTTGGGCTATTTCCAGAAGAGGCCAATGCCGCGATTCCTGACATTTTCGAAATCACTCCCATTCCCTTCCTTTGGTTTATCAGTATAAATGATATACTATTATTTTCGTAAATTTTTGTTCTATAATATTATCAAATAAAAAACCGTAAACCACAAAAAAATTGCCATTATGAGACTAAAGAAATCGACATGAACTTAATATTCACTTAAACTCTTCACCATTTAAAATTTTGCGAGACAACTTTTAGCATAGAGCATATCAATAGAAGCGGAATGTTATTAGCTTTCCATTGATATATTTTGTTTTCTGATAAATTAATTAGCACCATGCATAATTACCGTTAACTAAAATAAATAAAATCATCAATAGGGAAAAATTTCCCCATTGTGATGTTATTTATTAGTTAACGCCAATTTATGCATAGTGCTAATTCATTGATCAGAAACGAAATATATCAAGGAAAGCTAATAAAATTCGAAACTATTGATATGATCCATGTTAAAAGGTGTCTCGCAAAATGTTAAATGGCGAAGAGCTTAAATGAATATTAAGTTCATTCATATTTATTCAGAGTCTCATATTGGCATTTCTTTTAGTGTTTTTTACTGTTTTTTTTTCGATAATATTATGAACAATCTTTTAAAAAGTAACAGTAAATCATTTATACTGTAAACCAATCTACGGTATTCATGGAACACTATTTAAACCCTGCTGACCGATTGATGATTTATTTATTTTTTAACGCTAATTTAGCTATGCTAATTCATTTATCAAAAAACGAAATATACACTGGAAGGCTAATGAATTCCGTTCTTTTTGTATTTCCCATTTTAAAAAAATTGTTTCGGAAAATTTAAATGGAAAAGATTTAATTTAAAATTTTAAGTTCTGCATATTTCTTCGTCAAAAAGGCATTTCTGAAATGTATTTTACTGTTTTTTAGTTGATAATTTATAGAAAACTTTTTTATGAAGATAACATTTTCATTTATGCCATACTAACAAAACAACTAACTAGTCACTGTATTCATGGAGCACTTTTTTCCCTTTTCCGTCGCATAGTCAGGGGGGTGACGCGGGCGCCAGTAACAAATCCAGATTCAGTAGTCTTTGTCCAGGGCATAGTTTTTGTCTTCCCCAGGCCGAGCAAAAACCCCCCCCCCCCCCCCAAACCCCCCCACACCCACCGCCAACACCCCAACCACACACACACACACACACACACACACACAACCAGAGGTGGGACTTCCCCAAACACTTCCCCAAACCCCCAATTCCCCAATTGCGGGGATCCGAATTCTTTTCGGATTTGCGGGAATGTAAATTTTTCGGATTGCGTTTTCGGAAGCACTTTCGCAAACAAAAAAATATCCTCAAAATCTTTTGAACATGATTCCTGCGGCACGCGCACCGTCCCGAGTACGCTGCTTGCCCACCCGTGACTCTCCCCCTTTGATCAAAGGATATTTTGATTGCCAAAGCCTCATGGGATCTGAGACGAAAGCGCTGTGAATGTGGGGGGGGTGTAACTAGCTTCTTTCCTATGAATACAGGAGTGAGGCAAGGGGCGTCTTTGCCCCATCACTTCTCAACTTTTTATGGACTGGGTTTGGGCAAAGTTGTAGATCAAAGTGATTTGGGGGGACCCTCGGCAACATCAAAACATGTCTGCTTTTCCGTGATGCATTTAAAGTTTGCAGAGTCACTGGAGGTCCTGGTGATGGGTTTTTGAGGCGCTGCACGAAGGGCCAGGTTTTTGGGACTTACTAATGAACAGTACAGTCTGTTTTCGTGCGGAGAGGCCATTTAGTCTTTGGAAAAATTTTACATCCTTTTTAGCGCAGTCCCTAATGTGGCGGGTCACGTCTAGAAGTCTTACGGTGGATTGGCATAGCCCAAAGGGTTATGGACTCACTCAGCCGGTATTGGCTTTTCGTACCTGTGCAGGGGACAAGATGATCTTCAAGTCGTTTTTTAATCCCTGTCTTCTCTATGGTTGGGGAAAAAGGACTCTAAATACGATTGAAGAGGAGAATCGTTTCCTTTAAAAAAATTTTCTTCGCAGAATCATGGGGTTTTGCTGGGGTGAATCGAGTCAAATCAGGATTGCAACCTGAGACTGATCGAGGCCCATTGGCTAGTTAGTCGCGCCAACTTTTGGCTATATGGGCATGTGGACGCTACCCGAAAAAAACCTTAACTATAATGGTAAGGGAAAATATAATGTTTGCGTGGGGAAACCAATGGGTCTTTGGAAAACCCATGGTTAGTTTCGAAAAAAACCCCCCCCAAGAAAAAAGGGGGAAAAGAGAGAGAGAGAGAAGGGGAAAAAAAGAGAGGAGAAGAGGGAGAGAGAGAGAAGGAGAGAGAGAATAGAGAGAGAGAGAGAGAGGAGAGAGAAGAGAGAGAGGAGAGAGAGAAAAAAAATGGGACTAAAAAAAGGAAATGGAGGGAAAGCCTCTTCTCTCTCTCCGACGGGGATTTAATTTTAGAGCCCTAAAATTCTCCCCTTCCCTCCCTCTATTTTTCTCTCCTTCCATCCCTCTTCCTTTTTGCAAAATCGTCTACAACATCACGAGGTCTTATTGTCCTGAGTCTTCCTCCCCCTCCTCCTTTTCCCCCCCTCTTCCCCTCCCCCTCCTCTTCCCCTTAAAACATGCTTTTTTTATTGTTTTCTTAGGTTTTTGTTTTTTTTAACACGTATATTTCACCTGCTCTCCTCCTCTTTTTCTGTCACACACCATAGCGGCTTTGTTGCTATGGGGGGGGGCTGGGGGATGGGTGGGTGGGTGTAGGGTGAGGGTGATATCCCTTTCTCCGCCGACTAATTTTTTCACACATTTAACGTTGTCGTATCGGCTGAAAGGTGAAAACTTCTTGAAAACCCAGCTGTCTTGCTGCACCCATAAAGGATCATCAAGGCATACCGAAAAAAAAATCAATCAAAACCCCACAAATCTTAAAGTACTTATTTATCTCTTTTTGTTTTTCGTGTTTTTTTATAGCCCTCGGACGGGGGGCTTCCCCCCTGTAACGTCCCGAGCTGTGGGGCGTGTCTGCAAGCCTTGAGGACGTTTTCGAAACTCGGGGATTTGCAGATTTTGATTGCGGATTATTTTAAAAAAAATTTTTCAAAATGCCCAAAAAATTTAAAAATATTGTTGATATCCTCGTAATGGTTACAATTTTATTGATTAATCAGGAATGATAAATGGTCTGGGGGATTACTTTTTAAAAGGCTGATACTTACATGAAATTACTATGGATAAGTGCTTATATTATATATATATATAATATAATATATATATATATTATATATAATATATATATATATATATATATTATATATAATATATTATAATATATTTATATATATATATATAATATATATATAATATATATAAATATATATATTATAAATTTTATATATTATATATTATATTTTATATATATATATTATATAATATTAAAATATATATTTAAAATATATATATAATATGAGGATGTTTTGGGCGGCAAAAACTGTCATTTCTTCGGGTTCTTTTTATGTGCGGCAAAAGTTTTGGCCAAGGGACTTGGATCATCCCTCAGGGGGAGACAGGTGAGGGGGTAGCTCTCGTGACGGCCTGTATCCCCCTCCATGGGCTGGTAGAGTAATCATTTCATCTGGGGGGGCTGGTAGAGTAGATAAGACTACCTACCACCCAGGGAGGCAGTATACAGGGCCCCACGGGGGCTACACCCTCACCCTTTATCCCTGTATGCCAAGGGGCCTTTGGGGAAAAGTTGCACGCACACATAAAAACCCCCAAAAATGACGAGGTTTTTTTTCCGCCCTGAACATCCTCATGTAAACCAACCTTTTAAACCTAAGTTATTTTATTAAAAAAATTACTGCTATAATTGATTTAGTAAATAATATAGAAATTAGTAACTACA
>JACEEZ010006952.1:0-10410 GCA_016584305.1 Chionoecetes opilio | reverse complement strand
TTTTTTAACTGTAGCGTATTGTATATATACAAGTAGTTTACTTATCTATGCTATAACCCATAATAGGTTTCAAGATATAGTAAACGGTGAATAGCTGTTCCTACAAATTGAAGTATAAAACCTTTTTTAGATATTTGCACCTATAATAGCTACATACATAAGATAAATTAAGAGTATGAGGTATTATTGGATAACTTTATGCAGCGTTTTCTAGTTCTGTAAACGAGCGTTATGTATATATAAAGAAGTTTTACTTATCATATGCTATAACCCAAATGTAGGTTCATGATTAGTATTACGGGATAATAGGTTTCCTACAATGTGAAGTAAAAATTCTCTTTTAGAATAATTTGCACCTATAAGTAGCTTACATTACATAAAGCTATTAAAAAAAGAGTAGAGGTATTTATTGTGATATAACTGTATATTGCAAGCGTTTTTCATAGTTTCTTGTAAACTGTAAGCGTATTGTATATATACAAGTAGTTTTACTTATCATATTGCTATAAACCCATAAAATGTAGTGTTTTCAATGATATTAGCTAGTTATCGGTGATATATAGCTGATTTCCTACAAATTGAAGTATAAAATCTCTTTTTAGAATAATTTGCACCTATAAGTAGCTTACATTACATTAAGCTATTAAATATAAGAGTAAGAGGTTATTATTGTGATATAACGTATATTGCAAGCGTTTTTCATAGTTTCTGTGTAAACTGTAGCATGTTATTGTATATATACAAGTAGTTTTACTTATCATATTGCTCTAAACCCATAACATGTAGTGTTTTCAATGCTATTAGCTAGTTATCGGTGATATATTCGCTGTTGTCCTACAAATTGAGTATAAAAATCTTCTTTTTAGAGTAAGACTGCACCTATTAAGTAGCTTACATACATAAGCTAAAAATAGAAGAGTAAGCGGCCTATTTATTGGATATAACGGTATAGTGACAGGGCGATTTTTTCATAGTTTCTTGTAAACTGTAAAGTTATTGTATATATACGAGTAGTTTTACTTATCAATTGCTATAAACCCATAAAATTTGTGTTTTCAATGATATTTAGCTAGTATCGGTGAATATAGCTGGTTTCCTACAAATTGAAAGTATAAAATCCTATTTTTTAGAGTAGATGCACCTATACTAGCTTACATTACATTAGCTAACTAAATAGAAGAGTAATAGGTTAGTTATTGTATATAACTGGTTATATTGCAAGGTTTTTCATTAGTTCTTGTAAACTGTAAGCGTTAATTGTATATATACAAGAGTTTCACTTAATCAATTCATAAACCCATAAAAATGTTGTATTTTCAAGGATATTAGCTAGTATCCGGTGATATATAGCTGTTTTCCTACAAATTGAAGTATAAAATCCTCTTTTTAGAGTAAGATGCACCTATTACTAGCTTACATTACTAAAATCTATGAAATAGAAGGAGTAAGAGGTTATTAGTGTGATATAACTGCTAATGCTAAGCGGTTTTCATAGTTTCTGTAAACGTAAGCGTTATTGTACTATAATAAAAGTAGTTTTACTTATTCATTACTGCTATAAACCCATAAAATTTAGTAGTGTTTCAATGATATTAGCTAATTATCGGTTGATTTAGCTGTTTTCCTACAAATTGAAGTTAAATAACTCCTCTTTTTAGGAATAATTTGCACCATAAGAGGTTACATACATCTAAGCTATTAAATATAAGAGTATTGAGGTATTTATTGTGATATAACGTATATTGAAAGCGTTTTTCATAGTTTCTTGTAAACTGTAGCGTTAATTGTATATATACATTGTAGTTTTACTTATCATATTGCTATAAACCCATTAAAATGTAGTGTTTTCAATGAGTTTAGTAGTTATCGGTGATATATAGCTGTTTTCCTACCAAATGAAATTATAAAAAATCCTCTTTTTAGAATAATTTGCACCCTATAAGTAGCTTACATTACAATAAAGCTACTAAAATAGAAGAGTAAGAGGTTATTTATTGTGAAAATAACGTAAATCGCAAGCTTTTCATAGATTCTTGTCAACTGTAGCTTTATTGTATATATATAAAAGTAGTTTTACTTAAAAAATCATTATTGCTTACACCATAAGAATGTAGTGTGTCAATGATATTAGCTAGTATCGGTGATATTATAGCTTGTTTTCCTACCAAATAGAAGTATAAAATCCTCTTTTTAAAAATAATTTGCACCTATAGTAGCTACATTACATCTAAGCAAAAAAGAAGAGTACATAGGTTATTTATCGTGATATATGGTATTGCAAGAGTTTTAATAGTTTTCTTGTAAACTGTAGCGTTATTGTATATTACAAGTAGTTGTACTTTCATATGCTATAAAACCCATAAAATGAGTGTTTTCAATGATGTTAGCTAATTATCGGTGATATATTACTGTTTCCTACAAATTTATGATAAAATCCTCTTTTTTTTTAGAACAAATTTTTTACCTATAAGTATCTTATATTACATTAATCTATTAAATAGAAGAGTTAAGAAGTTTATATTGATGATATAAACGGTATATTTGCAAGGGTTTTTCATAGTTCTTGTAAACTGTAGCGTTATGTATATGTACAAGTAGTTTTAATTATCATATGATATAAACCTTAAATCTAGTGTTTCAAGATTTTAGATAGTTATCAGTGAAGAGTTCGTTCCTTTATCTTACAAAATTGGAGTATATTTCTTTATATATGTAGCTAAATAGCTTTTGGATATTGTCTACAACATATTTTACAACAATTAATAGCTCTAAAAATAGGTATTTTTCAGCAACCTTCTTTCCCCATTTAGATATCAAGTTTTAATCTTCTAAAAACAATGTTTTTTCAAAGTATTCAATGTTTTTGGATAGGGTAAAAAATGTCGAATTTGACATTAATTCAGCTCTTTTACACAACTATATTTTACTATGTTATGGCCTAAAAATATGCATTTGCAGGAAATTAAGTATCAATTTTAAATCCTCCACAAACAAACGTTTTTTCAAAGTATTTTTAATGCATTTTTGATAGCTTTAAATGTAAAATTTGACATTATTCAGCACTTTTAACAACTATATTTTATAATAGTAGAGCTTAAAATATGTATTTTTTCATGAAATTTATGTATCAATTTTTTATTTTAAAAACAACGTTTTTTCAATGTGTTTTAATGTATTTTTTATGTAAAAATGTCCGAAAATGACATTATTCAGCCCTTTTTTTGACGAGAAACTAAAATGTGGTATTATAGTGGTTTACGTTAGCAAATTTCTATTTTAAAGTACTGTAAGCTTATAATAGAGTTTGAGAATCTATATTGTGATACAATTGTATATTAACGTTGTTTTTCATAGTTCTTGTTAATTAGTTGTGTTATATAATTAATAGAAGGAATTTACCTTTATGATAATGATTACCCTCAAAATGTGTTCTTCAATGATTTTAGCTAGTTAATTCTGGTGATATATAGCTGTTTTCCTACAACATTGAAGTATACAATCTTTTTTTTTTTCGAATAATTTGAACCTATAAGTAGCTTACACACATTAAGCTTATTGTAAATATAGAGTAAAAGGTTATTAAGGTGAATATTAACGGTATATTGTAAGCGGTTTCTTTCATAGTTTCTTGTAAACGTAGCGTTATTGTATAATGACAAGTAGTTTTTACTTATCATATTGCTTATAAACCCATAAAAGTAGGGGTTTTCAATGATATAGCTAGTAATCGGTGATATCTACGCTGTTTCCTACAAATTGATGTATAAGAATCCTCTTTTTAGAATAAGATGCACCTATCTAGCTTAATTACATAAAGTATTAAATAGAAGGAGAAAGAGGTGAGTTATTGTGATATAACCTGTGATGATGTGCAAGCGTTTTTCATAGGTTCTATTGTAAACTGTAGCGTTATTGTAATATCTACAAGTAGGTTTAATTTATCATATTGTATAAAACATAAAAATGTAGTGTTTTCAATGATATAGTAATTATCGGGATCTTAGATGTTTTTCCTACAAATTGAAGTATAAAATCCTCTTTTTATGAATAATTTGCAATTATAAGTAGCTTACATTACATTAAGCTATTAAATAATAAGAGTAAGAGGTTATTAATTGTGATATTAACGGTATATTGCAAGAGTTTTTCATAGTTTATGTAAAACCTGTTAGCGTTATTGTATATATAACAAGTATTTTACTTATCATATTGCTTATAAACCCATAAAATGTAGTGTTTTCAATGATATTAGCTGTTATCGGTGATATATAGCGTTTTTCTACAATTTGAAAGTAATTAAAATCCTCTTTTTAGGAATAATTTGCACCCATAAGTACGCTACATTAATTTAAGCTACATTAAATATAAGAGGTAAGAGGTTATTAATGTGATATAACGGTATATTGTAAGCGTTTTTCATTCAGTTTTTGTAAAACTGTAGCGTTATTGTATATATACAAGTTAGTTTTACTTATCATATTGCTATAAGAAACCATGAAAATGTAGTGTTTCAATGATATTAGCTAGTTATCGGTGATAATAGCTGTGTTCATACAAATGAAGTATAACATCCTCTTTTAGAAATAATTTGCACCTATAGTAGAGCTTTAATAACAAAGCTATTAAATAGAAGAGAAAGAGGTTAATTTATTGTTATATACGGTATATTGCAAGCGTTTTCATAGTTTCTTGTAAACTGTAGCGCCATATTGTATACTACACAAGTAGTTTACTATCATATTGCTTATAAAACCCATAACATGTAGTGTTTTCAATGATATTAGCTAGTATCCGGTTTGATATATAGCTGTTTTCCTACAAATGAAGTATTAAAATCTCTTTTTAGAGTTAAGATGCACATATAACTAGCTTACATTACATTAAGCTATTAAATAGAAGGTAAGAGGCTATTTATTGTGATATAACGGGTATATTGCAGGCGTTTGCATAGTTTCTTGTAAACTGTACGTTATTGTATATATCGAGTAGTTTTACTTATCATATGCTTATAAACCATAAAAAATTGTGTTTTCAATGATAGTTAGCTAGTTTCGTTGATATATATAGCTGTTTTCCTACAAATTGAAGTATACAAATCTCTTTTTAGAGTAAGACTGCACCTATAACTAGCTTACATTACATTGAGCTAACAAATAGAAGAGTAATAGGTTACTTTATTGTTAGATAACGGTATATTGCAAGCGTTTTTCATAGGTTTCTTTGTAAATGTAGCGTTATTGTTTTCTTCTTTTTTCTTGATATATTACAAAGTAGTTATACTTATCATATTAGCTATAAACCAAAAATGGTTGGGTTTTCAAATGATATTAGCTAGTTATCGGTGATATATAGCTGTTTTTCTACAAATTGAAGTATAAAATCCTTTTTTAGGAGTAAGATGCACCTATAACTAGCTTACATTACAAAAGCTATTAAATAGAAGAGTAAGAGGTTATTATAGTGATATAACTGTATATTGCAAGTCGTTTTTCATAGTTTCTTGTAAACTGTAGGTTATTGTATATATACAAGAGTTTTACTTTCATTGCTTATAAACAATAAAATGTAGTGTTTTCAAGGCTATTAGCTAAATTATCGCGTGATATATAGCTGTTTTCCTACCAAAAAATTTAAGTATCAATAATTCTCTTTGTAGAATAATTTGCACCTATAAGTAGGTACATTACATTAAGCTATTAAAATAAGAGTATGAGGCATATTTTATTGTGATATAAACTGTATATTGCAGCGTTTTTATAGTTTCTTGTAAATGTAGCGTTATGTATATATACAAGTTTAGTTTTACTTTCATATTGCCTATATAAACCCATAACAATGTAGTAGTCTTCAATGATTTTAGCTAGTATCGGTGAATATAGATGTTTTCCATTAAAATTGAAATATAAAATACTCTTTTTAGATTAATTGCACCTATAAGTAGCTTACATTACAATAAGCTATTAAATAGAAGAGGTAAGAGGTTATTTATGTGAAATAAATGTATATTGCAAGCGTTTTTCATTAGATTCCTTGTAAACTGTAGCGTTATTGTTAATATAAAAGTTAGTTTTTTACTTATCATATTGCTATAAACCCAAAAAATGATAGTGTTTTTCAATGATATTAGCTAGTATCGGTGATTATATAGCTGTTTTCCGACAAATTGAAGTATAAAATCCTCTTTTTAGAACAATTTGCACCTATAAGTAGCTTACATTACATTTAAGCTATTAAATAGAAGAGTAATAGGTTTTTTAGTGTGATATAACTGTATATTGCAAGCGTTTTTCATAGTTTCTTGTAAACTGTAGCGTTATTGTATATACAAGTAGTTTTACTTATCATATTGCTATAAACCCATAACATGTAGTGTTTTCAATGATATTAGCTAGTTATCGGGGGATATATTGCTGTTTTCCTCAAATTGAAGTATAAAATCCTCTTTTTAGAGTAAGATGCACCTATAAGTAGCTTAATTACATTAAGCTAATAAATAGAAGAGTAAGAGGCTATTTATTGTGATATAACGGTATATTGCAAGCGTTTTTCATAGTTTTTTTGTAAAACTGTAACGTTATTGTATATATAAGAGTAGTTTTACTTATCAAAATTGCTATAAAACCCATAAAAATGTAGTGTTTTCAATGATATTATTTAATTATCGGTATATATAGCTGTTTTCCTACAAATTGAAGTATAAAATCCTCTTTTTAAAAATAATTTGCACCTATAAGTAGCCTTACTTTTACATTAAGCTATTAAATATAAGAGTATGAGGTATTATTGTAAATATAACTGTATTTTGCAAGCGTTTTTCATAGTTTCTTGTAAACTGTAGCGTAATTGTATAAAAACAAGTAGTTTTACTTATCATTTTTGCTATAAAACCCCAAATTTAAAATGTAGTGTTTTCAATGATTTTGCTAGTTAATCGGTGATTTTAAAAGGCTGATTTCCTCAATGTGAAGAAAAAAAATTCTCTTTTTAGAATAATTTGAAACCCATAAGTAGCTTACATTACATAAAGCTATAAAAAGAAGAGTAATAGGTTATTTAGTGGGATATAACTGTATATTGCAAGCGTTCTTCATAGTTTCTTGTAAAACTGTAGCGTTATTGTATATATACAAGTAGTTTACTTATCATATTGCTATAAACCCATACATGTAGGTTTTCAATGATATTAGATAGTTATCGGTTGATATATTGCTGTGTTTTCCTACAAATTGAAAGTAAAAATCCTATTTTAGAGTAAGATTGCACATATAAGTACCGCTTACATGCAATTACGCTAACACAATAGAGAGTAGGGCTATTATTGGGATTATAACGGTATATTGCAGGCGTTTTTCAGAGTTTCTTGTAACTGTAACGTTTATTGTATAATATACGAGTAGTTTTACTTATCATATTGCTATATTAAACCCATAAAATGTTGTGTTTCAATGATATTAGCTAGTTATCGGTGATAATATAGCTGTTTCCTCCAAATTGAAGTATAAAATCCTCTTTTTAGCAGGAAGATGCCACATTATAAATAGCTTTACATTACATTTAAGCTAATAAAACATAGAAGAGTAATAGGTATTTATTGGTTATAAACGTATATTGCAAGCGGTTTTCATAGTTTCTTGTAAACTAGTAGCGTTATTGTATATATACAATGTAGTTTACCTATCCATTGCCTATAAACCCATTAAAATGTGTATTTTCAATGATATTAGCTAGTTATCGCGTGAATATAGCTGTTTCCTACAAATTGATAGTATAAAATAATCTTTAGAGTAAGATGCACCTATTACTAGAGTACATTAATTAAAGCTATTAATAGAAGAGTAAGAGAGTTATTTATTTGATATAAAGTTATATTTGCAAGCGTTTCTTTTCATAGTTTCTTGGGTAAAACTGTAGGCGTTATTGTATATTATACAAGTTAGTTTTACTATCATATGCTATAAACCCATACAAATGTCAGTGTTTTCAATGAATATCTATCTCATTATCGGTGATATATAGCTGTTTCCGACAAAGTGAAGTATAAAAATCCTCTTTTAGAATAATTTGCACCTATAAGTAGGTTACAGTACATTAAGCATTAAAATAAGAGTATGAGGCTATTCATTGTGATATAAACTGTATATGAAAGCGTTTTTCTAGCTTTCTTGTAAACGTAGCGTTATTGTACTATAGAAATTAGTTTTATTATCATATGACTATAAACCCATAAAATTGTAGTGTTTTCAATGAGTTTAGCTAAGTTTTCGGTGATATATAGCTGTTTTCATACAAATTGAAATCTAAAATCCTTTTGTAGAATAATTTGCACTATAAGTAGCTTACATTACAATAAGCTATTAAATAGAAGATAAGGAGGTTATTTATGTGAAATAACTGTATATTGCCAAGCGTTTTTCATAGATTCTTGTAAAACTGTAGCTTTATTGTATAATATAAAAGTAGTTTATTATATATTGATATATATAAACCATAAAAATGTAGTGTTTTCAATGATATTAGCTAGTTTATCGTTGATATATATAGCTGTTTTCCTAACGAAACTGAAGTATACAATCTCTTTTTAAAATAAGTTGCCACATCATAAGTTAGCTTACATTACATTAAGCTAAGTAAATAGAAGAGTAATAGGTTATGTAGTGTGATTATAATGGTTTATTGCAAGCGTTTTCAAGTTTCTTGTAACTGTAGACGTTATTGTATTATATACAAGTATTTTTACTTATTCATATTGCTATAAACATAAAATGTAGTGTATTTCAATGCTGTTAGCTACTTATTCCGGTGATATATTACTGTTTTCCTACAAATTGATGTATAAATCTCTTTTTAGAAAAAGTTGTACATATAAGTATCTTTATATTACATTAATCTATAATAGAAGAGTAAGGTTTACTTATTGTGATTTATATAACGGTATATTTGCAAGTGTTTTCATGTTTCTTGTAAACTGTAGCGTACTTGTATATATACAAGTCAGTCTACTTATATATTGCTATAAACCTTAATGTAAGTGTTTTCAATGATTTTAGCTAGTTATCACAAGCGTGAAGACTTGTTTTTTTCTACACAATTGGAGTATATCTGTATTATATAATATGTAGCTAAATAGCTTTTGCGATATTAGTCTATACAACACTATATTTTACAAAATTATGTAATTAAGCCTAAAAAAAGTATGTATTTTCATGCAATTTAGAATATCAATTTTAATACTTTAAAACAATGTTTTATCAAAGTATTTCAATGTTTTTTTTGTAGGGTAAAAAAATGTCGAAAATTTGCATTTATTCAGCTCTTTTACAAAAACTATATTTTACAATGTTCTGAGCTAAAAATATGCATTTGCATGAATTTAAGTATCAATTTTAATCCTCAAAACAACGTTTTTTCAAGTATTTTAATGCATTTTTGATTAGCCTTTTAAATGTAAAATTGCACATTACTTCAGCCACTTTTACACAACATATTTTATAAATAGTAAGAGCTTAAAAATAATGTATTTTTCATGAACAACCAATAATGATGTGTAATCAATATCTTATTCCTTAAAAACAACGTTTTTTGTCCAAGTGTTTAATAATGTATTTTTTAAGAGCTTAAAAAAATGTCGAAATTGACATTATTCAGGCCCTTTTTGTGACAGAGAGAAAAGAAACTCAAAATTGTGGTATTATAGTTGTTTACGTTAGAAATTTCTAATTTTAAAAGTACTGTAAGCTATAATAGGAAGTTTGAGACTCCTAGCTTGTGATACAATTGGTAATATTATACGGCGTTTTCTCAGTAAGTTTCTTGTTAATGTTGTGTATATATTAATTAATAGAAGGGAAATTTACTTATGAATAATGCATTATACCCTCAAAATGTGTTCTGTTCAATGATTTTTTAGCTAAGTATCGCGTGATCTATAAGCTGTTTTCCTACAAATTGAAGTTATACATACTTTTTTTTTAGAATAAGTTGCACCTATAAGTAGCTTTACACAACATAAGCTAATAAATATAAGAGTAAGAGGTTATTAATTATTAAGGTGATATAACGGTATATTGGTAAGGTTTTTTCATAGTTTCTTGTAAACTGTAGAGTTATTGTGATATATTACAAGTTAGGTTTTACTTATCATAGTGCATAAACATAAAAGGTAGTTGTGTTTCAATGATATTAGCAGTAAATCGTGATATAATCAGATGTTTTCTAAAATTGATGTATAAAATCCTCTTTTTAGAAATAAGATGCACCTATACTAGCTTTACATTACATAAAGCTATAAATAGAAGAGAAAAGGTTAATTTATTCGTGATATAACTGTAATATGCAAGCGTTTGTTCATAGTTTCCTTGTCAAACTGTAGCGTTTATGGATATATACAAGTAGGTTTTACTTATCATATTG
>JACEEZ010006951.1:8772-50942 GCA_016584305.1 Chionoecetes opilio | reverse complement strand
GGAAGATTGACTGTAGGCCATACCCTGTGCCTAGTAAAGGGGGAAGCCGGGAGGAAATGGTGGGTGTGCTACGTGAGGCTTGGGGCGGACGGCAAGATTGTGCATGTAGGCACATACCTTCCTAGTAAGGGAAGCGAGGAGGTTATGGCAGGCAGACAGGAGGCATTAGTGTTCCGCTAGCTGGTTTGAGGCAACACTGGGCAGCCCGTCTCTCTGCCTGCGACTGACTGCCCCAATACACTGCCTGTCTGACATCCCAAACACTGGCAGGCAAAAGGAAAAATTTATTAATGCAAGGAAGAGCGTTCTATGCAGCTACAAGGGGCCTTACTTATTATTTACATTTTCCATGAATACTATAAATTTCTTTTAGCAAGGACGGTACTATGCGCAACTACCAGGGTCCTTATTATGCAGCTACCAGGGGCCTTATTATGCAGCTATCAGAGGCCTTATGCAGCTGTCAGGGGCCTTATTATGCAGCTGCCAGGGGCCTTATTCTTTACTTTCCATGCTTACTGTACAATTATTCTTTAGCAAGGACGGTACTATATGCAGCTACCAGGGGCCTTATTCCCTACACGTTCCATGGTTACTGTACATTTCTTTAGCACTGATGCTATTTACTAGTCTGATAAGAAAGCAAGGTGCAATGTGATGATCATATCATATGATGATGAGGATCAGTGATATTATATTTAACTTGGGATGCAGAAGAAATAGAACTGGCGTCCACCCAAACCTTGGCCTTGTCACCTCTCACGTCCCATCCTTCCTTGAGGTAATTGACTCTTTCTCTTGATGAACGCCGTTGCAACTCGCAGCCAACCCCACACATAGTCTATCGGTTCGTGTAAATATATATGACTTTTGGGTAGAAATGTCAAAAATGCACTTAATCTGTTCTAATGATCCCATTAATTAAGAAAATGCTTGTTGCCAATTTTTTGTATG
The DNA here is from genome assembly GCA_016584305.1 of Chionoecetes opilio. Taxonomy (NCBI): domain Eukaryota; kingdom Metazoa; phylum Arthropoda; class Malacostraca; order Decapoda; family Majidae; genus Chionoecetes; species Chionoecetes opilio. The sequence goes on along the minus strand of JACEEZ010006951.1, from coordinate 49,988 downwards.
GGGTTAAGGGTATTTTTAAAAGAAAATAATATGAAGATGTAAAAGTACGGGCAAAAATAACCCAAATTTATTTTCTGTGCACACCATAGTCTTGAAAGTAGTTATCATTGCTGGTCTTGACAATATTTAGTGATGGAACCCTCTATACACTATTATGGAATGTACCAGAATATCTAGACATATTCCAAAACACTTATTTTGATATTTAAACCGTGGGAAAAGGCAGAATATGTTATAGTGTTCTTCCCATATTTCTTTGTGTTAAACTTGTCATCCCAGTCCCCTAGTACAGCTCCTCTTCATCCTCATCATCTTCTGGAAGAGGGGAGGATCTATTGGCACACACACCATCTTCCTGTCCACACTGGCACAGTTCAGTGCAAGCAAGATTGTGCTTCTTGCAGCTGCATCGTTTGGTGCATTTCATAGGTGCAGCTGGATTGTTGGCACCACAGCCACACTTGACAAGTTCCAGGACACAGTCTGGTGCAGCTTGCCTCGCTGGAAAGTACAGGTATCACCCTGTCACCCTCTTTCTTCCAGCCCAGGGTGAGAGGGTAAAGGAATGTTTGGTTTCTCAACGAGGTCCTGGGCCCAGATTCTGGCCTGTAGATGGGCACGCAGGATGTGTTGCTTTCCACGCACCTTGAGTTGGTGGCAGCCTGTCTACTCCTTGCTCTGGTTTCATCTTTTTGAAGAGATGCCATCTGAGGCTACTGGCTCTGGGAAAGCTTGGTTCCTTTGGGACAGAACAGGCTGCACAGGAAGGCTTGACAAACCATCAGCCACCTCTTCTGAGGGTGCATCCCCTTCCCCTAGCATCTGAATGGCAGAGACTACATTGGGTGGCGATTCCATGAAGGCATTAAAGCATGTCTGCTTCCCCTTTCCCCTGATGTGTCCTGTGGTATCACACCTGTTAGTGCGTGCCAATTGATGAGGGCAGCTGCTTTACTGGGTCCCAGGGCATCATAGATGGGCTGCAATAGGACGGTGCGGCGACGATCTCCAGTACCCATGATCAGTACAGAATTTCTGCCAAGTTGTGGCACTCTGCGGAGAGCCAATAGAAGAACATCAGTGTCCTGTGTATAGATATGGACGATGGCTCCAGCAGCTGCAACTTCCACAGCATGAAGGATCATGAGGGTGTCAGCCTCCTCCTGAGTGCTCACACAGTGCTAACCTGGCAGTCATAGTTAACCATCACACTCTTGCGTGTCACAGTCACCATGTTCACTGTGCTCCTTTCAATAAGCTGATGAGCCAGGTAGAGTGTGAGCGAATCTTTTGTGGCATTGCTTGCGAGGAACGTGGACTTGTCCCTAATCTGAGTTGAATCTTCAACCTTGTAGGACCTGATTTCCTTCAGCTTGCCTCGCCGTCGCTCCCGCGTAGCTTCCTTCAGGGAAACTTACTTTGTGTAGTTGTCAAAAACAACCCTTACTGCAGCATACCCTTGCGCCTTTGTGTCTGTAAGCTTGACATAAGCTCTGGCAAGATCTTTTCCATTCTTGAAGGTTCGGACAGCCATCATTTCTTGGACTACAGCCATTCCATCAACTATTAACAAGGTGTGGTGCTCCTGGGCAGTGGTCTCATTACTGTTAGTATAGACAAGACCTTCCAATAGGTGGATCACCCCTGCTCTTGTCATTGGTTGGATAAAGGGACCCATCTGCTTGCATTAGTGTCCCACTAGTGTGTGAGAACTCATGGGCACCAACTACCTGCTCCAGGTCGATATCTGCACGGGGTGATCTGGCGACTAGCAGCATCCTGGCAAAGAGAGAAGAGGAGGCTTTGAGTGTCACCAATTCTGATCCGGCCTTCATCTTGATTTCCTTTGCAGCTGTAGTCCAGGTCAGTAGATTAACTTTGGACATTCGGTCCCAGAGGTTTCCATCTCCAGTGATTGCGTTCTTCTACAAAGCGACTAAAGCATTCTGGCCTACTTGCTCAACTGACAAGATGCTCTGTTGGACTTTCTCCGGAAGGATCTCCTTGACATCAGTTTGAACATTCGACTATTGATGGCTGCATCATCTGATGGTGACTGAAGAGATGGCACTGTGCTAGTACAGCCTTAAGCTTTGCAATGGCCTTTTCCTGGCGTGCTACTTTGGCTTTGCTGAGGCAGTGGTGTTGCTGTGCCGTGGTTCCCTCAGAAACCATAAGCAGATGCTCAGTCTCATCAGAGAGGCGTGCCAGCTCAGGTCCTGTGAGACAGAACTTGAGCAAAGTCTGTGGGGTTGATGTGATTCCTGATATTCCTCCTTGGCCTTTGGTGACTTTGTTCAGATGCTCCATGGCGTGATCTACACCAATGCGAGTGAAATGGTACATTGTTGCTTGTATTGACCGTGAAATTCCCCCTGAGGAAAATCATCCCAGGTGTCTGGATCTGCACTTTTGAGTTCGTGCATGCGGGCAATATACTCAGGGATGTTCTGGGCATAATCCAGTCGGTTGTAAGCAAAAAAGTAAATGCACAGTTTCTCTAGTGCTCCCAAATACAGCAACCAGTTCCCTTCACGAGTTGCACGCTGAAACTGCAACAAGGCCATGACCTGCCTCATGTACATCTGTGCCCATTCGTACATTGGCTGTTCCTTGTGACTTTCATCAAATTCGCACAGCAGCTTCTCGATTTCCATGGACTCCAGCTCCAGTAGGAATCTCCTGTGTGCTTCGTTTTACATCCTGCTGAGTCTTACATGCTTCAGTCAGCTTTTCAGCACTTGCTTGCAGTCTGATGCGCAGTGCAGGGTTCTCTTCAAAGAAAAACTTCATCCATAGATCGAATAGTGCTTGGAGTGTGATTTGGTGAGCCTGCATAGCTCTGTTGTGATGACTCCCGTTGATGATGTGTGAAATGGTGACACTGCTGTACAGATCAGCTTCCTGCCATGCCTCATCAAGGCCACTGCCTTCAACCCGTCCTGCCCCCGGCATCGTAGTGCACAGAGTACAGTGTGAAATGCTCCTGGACACAGCAGCCACTTTTTTCTGTACTGGGGTAGAAGGTGCTCTAGTTTTAGAGCTCTCTTGTATAGGTCAATGTCCAAAGTCACTAGCAGCTGTGCGTCAGGGCCTGACACCAGTTCGTTGAGTCTGGTCAGTTGGTTCAAGGCTGTTACCCAAGGTGACCCATTCATGGGGGTGGTGCATTGATAATAGGAAGACCAAAGGCTTTGTCAATGGCAGCAGGCATATCTTGGGGTTGTATGAGTGAGTTGTAGGCAGACCACAGGGGTACAGGCTGTCTGACATCTTGTGAGACCATTCCTGCTTCAGCATCTTCATCCTGTGTAGTGGTACTGTCCATCTGGTGGTCTCGGGTGTCAGCATCAACTCTTGGGTTTACTTTCTGTGCTCCGGCAACAAAACCGAGCCAGCATCCAGGCAATGTCATTTGTTTTGGGCCTGCTTGTACTCCGCATTATACCTTCCCATCTTGTATGCTGGATAGTGAGGACTTGCTCTGGGCTTTGGGTTGCCTTCAATAATACATGTGGCAAGTTCACTAAACAGATGCTGGTATATCTCTCAGGCTGAGGCTGAGTTTCCACTGCCCAGTTGCACTGGATCCAAAATGGTTTCTCCTTCACCAGAGAGTTGGTATACACCTAGGGCTGTTCCATGGAAGCTGCCCTTTCCATCCGGGGTGTCCACCTTCTTGTCAATGTTGTCCAGTGAGACGCGGATCCTCTTGTTCTTCAAAAGACCTGGTGGGACATACACACCATACTCTTTGATATTTTCAGACATGACATTGGCGATGTTGTTGCATATTTTGGTAAACCGCTCATATGAGACACCAGCTCCACATCTGTTCAGCAATGACAGTGCCTTCTGACTTCTGAAGTTGTGGTACATGTAGAGAGATAACCCGACAGCATAGGGACTTTCTACCATTTGGTGAAATGTTGCCTCCGCAGGGCGACGGCTTCAACATTACTTGTCTTCTTGTCTTGCACTCTTGATGATTGAGTGGGAAATGATGGTGCAGGATTTGTGTAACTGTTCTGTACGTGTCTCCGTGATTGCTACCCTTTTCCCCTTGCAGGATCCACCGGATGAGGTTGCTCAGTTCAGATGGGACACCTGTTTGCCTACAACAAGTAATGACCCATTGAAGGACCACTGGTTATCTTTCCTGACTGGAGGATTGTCTGCCTGATGATCTTTGAGCACTGGAAAATGAGCTTCATGTCTGCTTTAACATTCCTGGCCTGTGCTGCTTGATCCAGAGCTGACCGGTCTGCTTTCTTGGAATGTATAATTGTTGGGTTCTTCCCTCTTCCCAGTGTAACCATGGCATTGGGCACATTCTTTTGGATCTTCTCCACAGCTGCCTTGTAATGAAGACTTCTAACCTCTATGCCATGATCATGCATCATTCTGTTGTACAGTGTAGAGGTATCTTTCACTGTTAGAAATTCGCCATCAACCAGACGTTCCTCTAGTTCAGCAAAGTATTCGATTTCAGCAGCTATGAACTCTACGTTGTTCAGTTCAGCATCGTCGTCATCTCTGCTGAGGCTTCTGGGCCTCTGTACATAGTGGCGCCAGTGAGTTGTGTGACAGCTTTTGTGGTACTTAATGTCTCTGGACAGGAAGTCTCCCTCTGCAATAATATCAGCCATGTGCACCTTCCAAACTTCATTGTCACTGGCATTAATGACTTCTTGAATGGATTTCCAATGTTTGAAGTACTACATTCGTGAAGCACTTCTTCTTTTTTCTTTGCCTCATATTTGACTGTCTGACAGTAGAAGCAGTAAACTCGGTTGAATACTTGGATGCAGGATCGTGTGACCCTCCCAGCAGAAAGGGGATGGTATGTCCTGTGAAACAGATGTCATTGATGCAGGACGGCCAGCTCCTCTGGAGGATAATATGCTGGAGTCCTTTTCAGCGAGTGCTTTCATCCACCTGGCTTTGTCTCTTTCAGTATGCTGTTTAGGGTGATTTCTCCATAGCATGATCTGTGCCACCCTGCATGGTTTTGTTCCAGGTCATGAGCGGACATACCATGCAGCCGCTGATTCAGTTGCACAAAATTAGGATTCCCATACTCGGCTCTTTTCCCCCACACAGTCTAAGAATTTCTCATATGTAGGAAGGCCGATATGCTGTAGAACCAAATTTCCTGGCTTTTGGCACTTTAAGCAAAGGTTGAAGTCAAAGGTTTGCTTTTTGGTTGGTGGTTCTTCAGATGCAGCCATTCCTACCTGAAACAAAAGAGACTACTATTACTAATACATACAGACATCGTATCTTTGTTTATTAACAACAGACCTTTATCACTCTACTTGCACTGTTAATATTCAGTACTTATGGAAGATTCCTGAAACATGCCTAACATTTGGGTACAAGCTTGTAACAAAACTCCAGCAATAATGAGTCACACATAGTAACAGTGTTACCCGTTAACACATAGCCATAGCTCCACAGGTACTGTTGATATTCATAGAGCAGGTGGAATTCTAGTGCTGTAACATTGTGTAGTCTGTATTTAACTGGAAACATGGTCAGGAACTTTTGTGTGTGGTAATTTTCAAATATATATCATTACAAATTGCCTAAATTCATAGTTTACAAGACCCCATCTGTTGGTCCAGAAAACCATCTAAACCATGACAGAAAAATTGGCAACAACCTATTTTGCATTCAGTATACTCCAGAGATATATTTTGGTCATGTTGCCAAATTTCTACCCGAAATTCATATAACCCAGATTTTTTTAACATTACCCGATGGACTAACAGGGTAGTGGCCCACCAGCTTGTTGCAGTACGATAACACGGTCTGCCGCGTGATCTCACTCGGCACGTCGCTCACTTCGTTATCTCTCCTCCAAACGAGACCTCCTATCCCCCCCAGACTTTTAGTCCCAACACTCGTGCTCCATTAACTACTCTTATAAGTGGCTTGCTAGTTAACCCAAAGTTCCGGAGATGATCTTCCACACGGCTGGCTTTAACAACGTCCTCGTTCACAAGGATGTCGTCAATATACGCTTCCTTACATCTGGGTCTTGTGAGAGCACGCAGTTCAGTACAGCCTTCATCACTAGCGGAGCAACGTTCAGCCCTAATCCCAGCCGCGTCAGACAATACCTCTGGCCTCTAAACATCACGATCTGGTACGCATTACTTGCCCCTAAATAGTGCCAAAGTGCCATATGACCTCTGATGTCTGGCACATTCTCCCTTTTTAGTAATGATATAACGGTAGACCTTATTCTGAATTTTAAAAAATAATCTGAATAGTAATACAGAATAATACAAATTAATTAATACAAAATGATTATTAATATTACTGAAGTATTTTTGTTTGCCCTTTCTTTCATTCATTTTTCTATATTTCTATGTATTATCATTTCACATCCATATTATGTTTCCAGGTCTTCAATGCACAAATTTAATCCAAAGATTAAGGAACTTTTCTTGCTAATACCCAATACCATACTTGTGAAAATATGAAAGTTTATTTTTCGTCTACTATTCAAGAACTATAAATAAATGGCAAAGTCGTGAGATATTGTCTCCATCAGCGACATTTAGATATTGCACATCTGCTCCATTTCAGGCATGACCCAGAATTGAGGAATGTTGCATGTATTGCCATAATGTTTGGCCTAGCATTAAGAGATTTAATTTGATTCACATTTTAATAATTAAGAGATTTAATTTTAATCACATTTTAATGCTAATAAAGATATTTAATTTTAATCACATATGAATAATATATAGATTTCTCATTTGAGTCACATTTTAATGTTAATGAATCTAAATCATAATAAATTTGAATCACATTTTGATCATGAGATTTCATTTGAATCACATTTACATCATAATAGAGATTTTTCATTTGAATCTAAATTAAATAGAGATTTTTCATTTGAATTACATTTTACTAATAATATATTTCCTTTGCATCCCACCCAAGTTAATGATAATATCACTGATCACCCTCATCATCATCATCATCATGACCATCATCATATGATATGATCATCACATTGCACCTTGCTTTCTTATCAGACTAGTAAATAGCATCAGTGCTAAAGAAATGTACAATAACCATGGAACGTGTAGGGAATAAGGCCCCTGGTAGCTGCATATAGTACCGTCCTTGCTAAAGAATAATTGTACAGTAAGCATGGAAAATAAAGAATAAGGCCCCTGGCAGCTGCATAATAAGGCCCCTGACAGCTGCATAAGGCCTCTGATAGCTGCATAATAAGGCCCCTGGTAGCTGCATAATAAGGCCCCTGGTAGTTACATATAGTGCCGTCCTTGCTAAAAGAAATATACAGTATTCATGGAAAATGTAAATAATAAGTATGGCCCCTTGTAGCTGCATAGAACATTGCCTTAATGTTGCTCCATTGAACATTAATGCCTTGCATTAATGAATTTTTCCTTTTGCCTGCCAGTGTTTGGGATGTCAGACAGGCAGTGTATTGGGGCAGTCAGTCGCAGGCAGAGAGACGGGCTGCCCAGTGTTGCCTGAGCCCAGCTAGAGGAACTCTGGTGCCTCTGTCTGCCTGTCTGCCTGCCTGCCATATGTGTCATAACCTCCTCGCTTCCCTTGCTAGGAAGGGTATGTGCCTACATGTACAATTTTCCCGTCCGCCCCAAGCCTCACGTAGCCCCACGCCACCATTTCCATCACCCTTGGGTAGGCTATGTGCTCCGCCTCTTTAATGCGCTCCACAAGGGTTGCCTCAAGAGTCCCCCGGCAGCACACGCACAGACTCCTGCGTCACTATGGCGCCACAGTCAACCTCCTTCGCAACAAAGTGCACCGTACACCCCGTGACGGTGACTCCCGCCTCCAGAGCCTGCCGGGCCCCGTGCATCCCTTTAAACGCCGGCAGCAGCGAGGGGTGGATGTTCAGCAGCTGTCCCCTCCACCGCTGCACGAAGCAGGGAGTCAGGATCCGCATAAAGCCGGCTAGACAGATAAAGTCCACTCCGGCGGCGTCAAGTTCAAATTATATGGCCATTTCGAACTCCTCCCGTGTTTGTAGTTTATATGGGTATGACCTTGGTGGCCACCCCCGCCTCCTGCGCCCTCTGTAGGCCCCGCACCCCCGCCACATTACTGATCACCAACGCAACCTCGGCGCCACTCAGACCCTCCTTCGTATGGTCGAGCAGAGCCGGTAGGATGGTCCCGGTCCCCGAGATCAGCACCGCCACGTACTTCTTGGGGAATTCCCGGATGGCGCACTGGACCACCGAGGGGCACGACATTTCCCACAGCTTGTCCGCCAGTCCCTCAACCACCACAGGGTCTTGGGCCACAAGGCTTCCCACCACAACAGCCTGACCCCAGCCGTCCCACTCGATCAGACCCATCACCTCGTTGACCCGATCTGCCCCCACCACCAAAACCATACCCAAACCACAGTTGTAGGTCCGGGAAATCTCCTCATCGCTCACACCGTGTGATGCCAGCCACCCAAACACAGGGTAGACGTGCCAGATGTTGGCGTCGAGGTGTGCCGTGAGGTGGCTCGGCACAACCCTAGGAAGGTTTTCGAGCAGGCCGCCGCCTGTGATGTGTGTTGCAGCCTTGAGCAGCCCCCCCTCCAGCACCTTGGCCAGGCACTTGCTGTATATATGGATGGGCAGCAATAATTCGTCTCCTAGCGTATACTTGCTGTTCCACGGGCACGTATTGCTGTACATGAGGTTCGACGCCTTGATACTCTTGCGCACCAGACTGTAGCCATTGCTGTGCAGGCCGGAAGAAGGCAGCCCCACCAGCACATCCCCGGCCACAAGCTCCTGGGTGCGCGGTAGCAGGTTCTCCCTCTCCACGGCGCCCACTACAAAGCCGGCAAGGTCGTGCTCGCCTTTCCCGTACATTCCCGGCAACTCCGCTGTTTCCCCGCCAATAAGTGCACAGCCGGTCATGCAGCACGCCTCGGCCACGCCCTTCACCACGTCCACGGCCACCTGGCCCTCCAGCCGGCCCGTCGAGTAGTAGTCCAGGTTGAAGAGGGACCGGGCGCCATGGACCAGGACGTCGTTCACACACATGGCCACCAGGTCGTGGCCGATTGTGTCGTGGATCCTCGCTGTCTGGGCCACCTTCAACTTTGTGCCGACGCCGTCCGTGCCCAAAACAAGTATGGGATCCTTGAAGCCTGTGTCCCGGAGGTCAAAAAGGCCGCCAAATTACCCCAGGCCCCCCGAAACCCCGGGGACGGAGGTGCCCGGGACGACCTTCTTGATTGACGCCACAAACTCATTCCCGGCGTCGATATCCACTCCGCTATCCTTGTACGTCAAGCCTCCGAACCTGAAGGTGTTGGTAGCGATGGCCCTGGAAGCAATGTCTTTCCTGAAGGTGGCCCCCTTGAAGGCAAAGTGTGATCAGAGTCTCTCTCAAGCATCTTCTCAATTCTTCATCGGCAACGACTTCAATCCCTACTCTCCTCCTGATAAGCATCTCACTTGCAGCCTTGGTCTTGAGTCTGCTTCTTCCCGAGAGGCCATCTGTGATCCACCGATGTACTGTCGAGGAATCAGTCATCAATTCCACTTCCTTGATCTTCCAAGCCAATGCAAGGTTCAAACCTTTGATGACTGCGTCCAGCTCAGCCTAGATAGATTGTGGCAGTAATTAATCAAGGACTGCGTTTTCTCTTTATTTAAGAATACTTTGAGAATGAACAGCAGCAAAAACAAGAGTTAACAAGGTGCAATGCTGAGTAGGCGGGTAGGCGTTGCTTGCACAGAGTACGGCAGCCGTCCGGCTGTGGTGGAGTGTAGTAGAGTCATTTTCTTGAAGTCCGTGACCATTTTCTTCCCCCTTTTTTTCTTGATGGATTTGATAACCTGGACCATTTTACAGAAAAATTTGCTCCTATCGAGACCACCGAGAGACAAGGCCTGTTACATCGCCTGGTGAAAGGCTGTGACGACACAGTATGAGGATCCCGCGCGCGCCACAGTTGGCCACGGCTCAGTCTATTGTCTCCACATACGAAGGCGGTCAGGGCGTGTGTATGTGGCGTACTTCTATCATTTTTGCTTTTGTTACGGCAGGAGCTATTTCTCCAAGTTACCAGCAAGATGCCGTCCATGTGCTGTGTGCCCAATTGCAATGGGAACTACAAAAAAGGCCCTAGAGTGAGTATATTCTGTTTCCCAAGAGACAAGGTGCTTGCCAGCCAGTGGCTCAGAGCAATCAAACGGGACAATTTTCACCGACGGCCAGTAGCAGGGTGAGTCTATGATCTTTGTAGTATTTGTAGTAGCTTTATTAGCTAATAATGAAAGAAGTGAGACGGTAAGTCTAGCATATATAGCATACTTATAAGGCATACAAAGCGAAATGTTTGTAGCATTAAAAATGGCGGACGCTATGTCACAAAAAATATTACTAATATTTTGAGAATTATCATTTGTGTTGTGTTACGTTCATAATTCACCTCCGTCACAGCTAGTGGGATCATGCTGCTTTGGCTGACTATGTTTTTGAACTAATGAAGGATTAGCAGCTGGCACTGGCACTCACGAATGTAGGTGTTTCGTGAAATATTGTTAGCGCGAAATCCTGTAGACCCTCCATTCATCTCTCTTATTTCACTGGTTTTACGACTTAACTGCTGCCCTGATACATGTTACAAGCCACATAGAGGCACTAGCTTTCCATGAGAACACTTACAAGTAATAATAGTTGCTCATAAGACTAAAATTCACGTCAAAAGTAAAGCCTTTTCAGGTGTAGGTTTCAGGTTCAAATATATTTTGTCTGAATACCAGTGCATCTAACTACTCTCAAAAAAATAATATGTATCTCAGAGTACTCTGTAACATGCATTAGGGCAGCAGTTATGCTGTAAAACCAGTGAAATATGGAGGAGTCTACAGGATTTCGCGCATTGACAACATTCCGCACAAAATCAGGACCCACACTCTCCACGAGTGCCCAGCAGCCTCTGAAAGAATGGTGATATAAAAGTAATTACACTTTACATAATTATCCATTGGTATCCATACTAGAGATGTCGATGAAGTGTGGGGGTAAGACTTAGTATCGGTGATTTTTTTCTGATTCTTGAAGTGTTGTGGTGTTTGTTGCTTGATCACCCCGTTTTGTGCTTATACTTGTGAATGCTCTTGTGAAATGTCTTGGCTTTCTTGCTTGCTAATCAATGTTCTTGCTGTTTCCTTATTTTCCACATCAGTAACAAAGTTTGTTTCTTCACATCTGCATCCTGTTCATCTGCTAGGAGTAAAAATGTTGCAAGTTTTTAAGCATTTGTCAGTGTGTTGTCTTGTAGAAAGTTTAAGTGTTTCCTTATGTCTCTATATTCCTCGCACTGTAATAGGAAGTGTTCTAAAGTTTCCTGCAGTCCAGTGTTACATGTCGTGCATGCTGTGTTCCCGAGGGTGTGTCTGTTCCGTTCCTGTAGTTTAGTTTAGTTTCAGTTTTATTGCTTCTGCATCTTATCAAAGTTGTAGTGGATTCATCATTTATCATAAAAGTCTTTCTTTTATGTGTGTTTTGTATGTTCTGTAAAGTCTAAGTGTCTCTTTTTCAAGTAGTTCTGCTTTCCATTTCTTGGTATCATGCTCTTTTAATTTGTCAGTTATTTCGTGTTGTGTACTATACCAAGTTGGTATATGTTGGTATTATGCTCTTTTAAATAACTGTTGACTGTTTCACTTGCTCTTGCTGCTTAAGATGAGTGTCAATGTCATGTTTAGGGCACCTGATTCACTTTGTGCTAAAATAAGGCCATCTTCTGCATAAAACAATGCAGGGATAAAGCATATCTCATCTTTAAATCCAATATTTGTTTGGTTCAGGTGTAGGATGATGATATATGTTATCATTAAGAACAGTGATGTTGAACCATTGCAACCTTGCCTTATTCCGCTGGTGACATCCATGTTTGTTATGATCTCATTGTTTAGATACAGGATGGTCTTGTCATTTAGGTATATGTCACTTATGACGTCAATTATGTGTGGATGTATCCTGAACTTTTTTAGGCATTCAATTAGGGGCTTTCTTTCCACACTGTCGAAGGCTTTCTTGAAATCTATAGCGATGGTTATTAATGGTCTCTTCATCTTGAAAGACCACCACCACCACCACCATACCACCACCACCACAACCCCACCACCACCACCACACCACCACCACCACCACCACCACCACCACCACCACAACACCACCACCACCACAAAACCACCACCACCACCACAACAACAACAATACCACCACCACACCACCACCACCACCAGCACCACCTCTACCACCACCACCACCACCCCCACCCCCACCTCTACCACAACAACAACAACAATACCACCACCACCACCACCGCCACCCCCACCACCACCACCATTGATGATAATGACAGGGATTCAGATTAACGACATAAATAAGAGCGTGAACTGAGAAAGTAAACCTGTACGGGGAGCGGAGCGGTCGAGCGCGCGAGATCCTCATGGTGTGACGTCACGGGCGATCTATCAGGCCTTGTCATCTCGGTGGCCACGCTCCTATGCCCCTCTGAGAAATGACGGCTAACTTTTCTAGAGCCCAATATTGAAAATGGCCGCCGCCGACACCTTGAAAAACATAAAATGTTATATCTCTGGCATCAGATGAGTTACAAAGACGAATGAGGTGTCATTTTTTACTAATTCCGAATTTGTTTTACTAATTCGTGGTCCGAAAGTTAAGCCCGTGCTACTAATGTAGAAATCAGGCTAATTTGTGCCATATTATCAGCGAAATTCAGCATAAACTATTACGTCACAGCTAGGCCCTATCGTCTGGCTGATAAAACATGATAATTCTTTCACCAGTTTTAAAGTTGTCCTGTCATGTCATTAACCTTGTATATTCTTGTTCGTGGTCTTAAGGTAAGTCCATGCTTTTGAATGTACATCTATGTGTTTACTTGTGTCCTGTTATCTGTAATTACATTATTTCTACTTCTCACTGTGTTACAATCTCCGCCTGACCCGCCATATTTGTTGTTTATCTCTGACAGCACGGCAAGAAGCCGTGAGAATCGGGCCCTGGCTCTCGCTTCTAACGGCTTCTTACGGCTTGCCCAGCTGGGTCAGCTGGGCCAAGCCGTAAGAAGCCGGCTTCTTAAAAGTGCCTCGAGTTAACAGAAAACGCAAGCTGTCAGAAGCCGGCTTCTTACGGCTTCCTCACCAAAATTCGCCTTATCACCCCTCTGGCTAAGCATCAGTTCCCCCTTGAGTTCAGGTCTGCCTGGGTGGACCTGTTCATCAAATACAACACCCCTGTGCCCTCCTCCGCGGCGGTGGAGAGGCTGTTCAGCATGGGGTCTGACATCCTGAGGCCGAAGAGGTCAGCCCTGACATCCAACAACTTTGAGAAGCTTGTGTTCTTGAAGGGCCAACCTCCACATGCTGAACCAGAAGAAGTGGGAGGAGGAGGAGGAGGAGGAAGAAGATTAGTAGATTACTTAGATTAGTGATTACTAGCCAGTAGACTGTGCAGTGTAAGTAAAGAAAAACACTAAAAGAGACAGACTTAATTGTGAAGGACAAGTAACAAGTATAGACAGAAACAGAATCGGAATATAGAAGTATTAAACACTAATAAAGAGTCTAAGAGACATTTTTTGTTTTAATTGTAGGTGTCAAAATTAGTTTGCGGATTTGCGGAATTGCGATTGCGGAATGACCTATCAGATAAAAATTGCGGAATTGCGATTGCGGACTGGTGCAGGTCGGAATTGCGATTGCGGACTGGTGCAGGTCGGAATTGCGATTGCGGAATTGGAAGAAAAAAATTGCAATGCCCACCTTTGCTTTTTAGGGATGAAGAATCTGTAAGGATCTCATCACTAATTCATTAGAAAAAATGGAGTGCCGGGGAAGCCTGGGCAGGAGAGGAGCCAGGGAAGGTGTCCTTGGAGGCCTACGCGATGCTTCCTACTCCAGAAGGAAGAATATACAAAGGAATATTATGTCACAGACTTGTTGGTCCTTATATTGCCTGACAATGAGCGGTGCCACGTATTACTTTTTTTTCTGCCATTGGCCAGTCCTCTACGAAGTATAAAGTAATAAGAATAAAATGTATTAATAAGATGAATATTGTTGCAGGGGGAAATCACAAACTTGCAATATATACCAAGTTGCAATTATAAAAGCTAGAGGGTAACACTGAAGGCCTATATCTGCTGTTAAGGTAGTAAATTAAAAGAACAAAAATGCTATATCTGTAAAGTAATCATATCGAATCTTATAACAAGCAGTCTTGGATGTAACACGAGGATTGGTCGCTAGGTATATTTATCTAAATAGTAGGTATTTCAGAGGTTGAATGAATAACATGCGCGGATGTTGTTCCATAATTCATATATCTATAGCGCGAGAGGGTGTGTACAATATACGCTCCGACTGCCTGGTATGTACTGACCGGGGCGGGAACCCAATAATGGAGACAGTATCGCCAGCAAAGACCTGCTCTCCCACTACCTAGATACTACTTGTCCTTACTACGGAAGCCACAAAGCCTCCCTCGGTAAGATAGTAAACGGGTAGGAAGGCGCTGACTGGCTAAGGCGAGTAATGACGTCATCAAGCTCTTCATCAGTCACCAGCCAATGACAAACTGTTTTTAAAACTTAACGACCAACCACAAGTCAGAGAGACATATTTCCGGGCAAGAATGGCATGTCAGACTGCCTCTCTCCGCCTTCTGTCCCCGTCATCTCAAAATAATTCTAGTTTTATCTGGAATGCTTGCGTCTTAAGGAGTTTTAATGTATCAGATAGTAAGATATATAAGTAAGGAGCCTGTGTTGCTAGTGTTTGGTGGTAGAAGGTGTGTGTATGTGGGTTGAAATAGTGAACATTTGTGTTATGGGGCGGCCCCGCCGCAAGAATTTCTCTGTCACTCACTGCCCCGCCAGCAGTCACCTCATCATAACATCTTTAAATCACCCATATCTAAGGTGACACACGGTGCTACATGGATTTAGATAAGACACGTGTATGCAACATCTCACCATAATCACCAAGTTGTATAATAACGAGTAATAAGACGTTTAATCCTGCCCAAACCTACCATGGCGGATGAGGTAGCGGCTCCAGCCGCCACTCTCAAAAGTTTTGAGTAAAAACCGCCGTCATCCGCCTCACCTGTGCCTTCCTGAAGAAGACAGTCAGCTCTCACGCTTGTGATAGCACCATAGGATGTCACCAGGGATCATAGGATTCCTCAAGGGGTTCTCGCTCCCCTACTAAATATTACCAAAGACATCTATCTCCCTTGGTGTTGATATCCACCTCACGGGCTTCATGCTGCTGTTGCTGCTGCCGAAGGCCGCGCTGCCAGACGTGGATAAGTCCCTTGCTTGTATTTCATCTCTTTACTCATATATATGAATAATATCCATCCAAATGCAATCATATGTCTACATTCACCTAAAGAAATGATATTTCATAGCATACCAAGCAATTATAAGCGAGCCTGGAGACTTCCTACCTCTGCTAATACCAGTCTCGAGCAGTCGTTGGCCAGTTTGCACGTTTACTACCAAACCTACTACTTTTCCGCGCTGTGGGTTCGTGTTACTACCGACGTCGGACTTCCTACCAAAAAAAGGTGCTAAAGTGCTTCGTGAATTCTCCCCCGAGCAGAGAGACTGAAGCGCATTTGTTCGGAAAAAAAAAAAAAAACGTTAGCGGTGGAATGTATCAGTACGAGGCTGCGGAAAATGGGGGAAGCAATGTGTCCATAATATCTCAAGAACAGTAATTGCTACGAGAAAACGTTATGGAGTGCAACAAAATCCAGATTTCAACAAGCTTCCCTGTGGTATAAGCAATTTAAATTCCATTGATAAATGACCGAATGTTTTTTTTTTTATGGGCATATTACCCGAAATAAATATTCCTGAAATCATGGGAAAACTGCATACATGCGTAAAATTCTTGCGAATAAGAAATGAACATTTTTCAAAATGGAATACGATTCCTGCAGACAAGGTCTCCATCAAGACATAAACAATATGTTAGACGGATGAAAGATAAGATATATGTATGGTGCATCAATAAGCTGCTGCATAGACCACTTTATACCTGGACTGTTCACGCGACAATGTTTTGAATTGCGGGGCTGCATACGGGCCTGCGGGGCGCCCGGCAAAGAGATATAGTGGTCTATGGACTATCATATAGACTGGTTTATCAGTATATATGATATACTGTAATCTTCGTAAATGTTTGTTCTATAATATTACAATATAAAAACAGTAAAACATTCTAAAGAATGCCATTACGAGACTATGAAGAAATATGCATTCACTTAACTCTTCGCCATTTAAAACTTGGCGAGTCAACTTTATAATGAAGAGTATCAAGAGAAGCGCAATTTTATTAGCTTTCCATTGCTATATTTCGTTATCTGATAAATTAATTAGAACCATGCATAAATTAGCGTTAACTAAATAAATAAAATCATCAATCGGGTAATTTTCCCGATTGATGATGTTATTTATTGACTTATATATTTCGTTTTCTGATAAATGAATTAGTACCGTGTATAAATTAGCGTTGACTAACTAAATAACATCATCAATCGGGAAAATTACCCGATTGATGATTTTATTTATTTAGTTAACGCTAATTTATGCATGGTTCTAATTCATTTATCAGATAACGAAATATAGCAATGGAAAGCTAATAAAATTGCGCTTCTATTGATATCCTTCATGATAAAAGTTGACTTGCAAAGTTTTAAATAACGAAGAGTTGAAGTGAATATTAAGTTCATACATATTTCTTCAGAGTCTCGTAATGGCATTTCTTTAGGGTGTTTTACTGTTTTTTATTTGATAATATTATAGAACAAACATTTACGAAGATTACAGTATATCATATATACTGATAAACCAGTCTATATGATCAGTATATATATATATATATATATATATATATAATATATTATATAATAATTATATATATATATGAATTATCCGAGCGGCCCTCCGACTTCAGCCCCTTGTGCGACAGGCCGATATTCCGTGCGCAGTCCAGGTATACAGTGGTCTATGGCTGCTGGTAATTGAATGGCACATGGGTGCGCAAAATATAAAAACTGTTATGTCTAAAAGTCTGTATAAGCAAAAAAGAAACTGATACATGCTTATGGTAGATATGGTTGAGCTTAACAAAAAATAGTCATGCCATTTTTGGTTTAGGGTCAATAGTTTCATAGTAAAAAATAGGGAAACGCAATAAAGGTAGTATTCTGATCACTTTAAGCTGCCAAAAAATTGGTAGAGTATTTTTGTCATACAGACGTAAAATGATCTCAATACCAATTGTACATCTTGCGAAGAACAATATTAGTTGTTCTATATATTTTTCTCACAGAACCCTACCAAGTCAAAAAACAGTTTTGAGGTGTTTTGATAGTAAAGAACGCATTTCCCGTATAGATACGGGAAAAGTCAAAGGTAGCAAAGTTGTAGCTCCAAAAATCCTGTCATCACGTTCCAAATCCGCTCTCAATCCAGTATATTAGACCGCCAAATGCCAAAACGTTTTGTGCACGGCAACTGTGTGCAACGTGCACAGCGTAACCCGCATTTTTACACACTTTATAACGTATAATGTATTACATACACACACGGGGGCTATGTAGTAGCAGTACCCGATGGATGGATTGGTTACGAGGAGGCCGACAAATATAACTCGTCACAGGCAGCCTCTGTCTCTGACTTCTTACTCTTGTCACTGTCTTCTACTGGAATAGTGACACTATTTCTTACGGCGTCAGTCTTCCGAACCCATCCAGTTGGAAAGACCATGTCCCCGAGAACGACTGTCCCTGTCCCTTGCATGAACTAAGAAGACCAAAGTTGAACCAGACTGTGAACATGGTGAAGGTAAATCATTGTGAAAATAATAAAAAATAAATAAGGTTTTATCCTTTTGTCATGCTTAATCATCATGCTGACCTAAAATTGATCCAGGGGTCTGTATTCCTTTAGTATCTTTTTCTTTTGGGACTTACAAGCGGTTTTTTTTTCACCAGTGGTCTCTCTCTAGTTCATTGGTCTCTCTAGTTCAGTGGTCTCTCTAGTTCAGTGGTCTCTTTCTAGTTCAGTGGTTCTTAACATTTGTTAGTGCTCGTACCCTTTGAGATCTCATAACTTGTCTCGTAACCCCGATCAGAAAAAAGTATAATTAGAGTAACGAACCTTTTATTTCACTAACTACAATACTACATAGTACACAAAGTTACATTTTAGTGACTCTTTTGTTGTTGCATTTCAATTATGATGATTAAAAGCGAGGTTCCCGAAGTGGCACACGCATCCCGTCACTTGCATCCAGACGGTTCCTAACCTTTGTTTTGAGGTGTAGTTGTGTTGAAAAACGCATAAGAACGTGGTTGCAAATGGCACAATGACCTCCAGAGCTCTTTCTGCTAACTGTGGGAATGTTTTGAGTTGTGCACACCAAAACATATCTAGCTGCATTGATTCAAACTGCATTTGGAATATGTCGTTGGCCTGCAGCTCAACAAGATCATCTTTCAACATATTACTGTTATCCATGGAATCCAGGTTGAACATTATATGGATCCCGTATCCATCTCTGTGCCACAGAAACCTCTCCATGGTGAAAGTATCCCTGGAAGGAGTGAATGAGCCCTTGCAAAAAATGCTCTTTCACTTCAGTAACGATGGACACTTCCTCTGCAAAAGCAGCCTCATCTAAAGAAGGAAACTTAACAAAATTCCCTTCTTCAATGCGCCCTATCCAAATTGGAAGTTTCTGGGTAAAGGCAAATAACTTCTCTGACAGTTATCATGTTCAGCATTCTTCCTTGGATGGAGATGTTCAACTCGTTCAAGTGCGTGAATACATCTTGTTGAAATTATAGTAATAATTGATATGAACTCACCTTGCTATTAACCCAAGAACTACCTAGACTGCAATTATACCCTATTTAGACGCTAACTAAGGTATACTCAGTAGTGGTATATGGGTTCATGATTTGAAGGCTTGATTACACTGGGGAACAAATTTTTGTTGAGTTAGGTCTGACACTTGTTATTAAGTAATTTTTGGGTGCTGAATCAAAAACTGATCTCAGTTTTTCTCTATCACGTCAAGTTTTTGAACTGTAGGATTTTCGTTTTCTTAAAAAATATGAAAAATACTGTACATAACAGTAACAGTGCTTATTTTATAAAAAGTTGCAAATGTTAACATACAATGAAAAATGAAAGAAATAGGCATGAATAGAATGTTTATTTAACATTATCATGTTTTTAGAAAGGATAAGGCTATAATTGTGTGCAGGTTAAGGTAAAAATTTACGTTTGTAGCTTTGTCTGGAGTGTTCAACTTGAGGACTATCGCGTTTGATGCTCCAACAATAGTCAGCCATCATATGCACATCCCATCTACCCTGGTAACGTTCTTCCATAACCTTCAATCTTGGTGAAATCGTTCACCTTGCTCGTCGCTAGCAGCACCAAGATTTTCCGGAAAGTTGGCAGATGGCTATGCAAAAAATGTACTTTAAAGTAATCGCCCAGACCATTCATCATTCCTGATTTAATGCAATCAAATCATAGCCATTAACGAGTATATCAACAACACGTCGTCACTTTTTGTATTCAGTCAGCCGTTTTTAAATATCCGCAATCAAAATCTGCAAATTCCCCGAGTTTTCAAAACGCTCTCAAGGTTTGCAGACGCTCAGGCTCAGGCTCGGTGACGTACCATCAGGAGGCTCATCTTCCCGCGCTGATCAGAGAGGCACGTAAACACAGAGATAAATATAGTACTTGATATATTTGGGTGTTTCTGATAGATATTTTTTGCTATATGCCACATGCATGCATCCTTTATGGGTGCAGCAAGACAGCTGTGCCTTTCGAGAAAAGTTTGCACACGGAAAGGAGTGGGCGTGTGTAGGGTGATACACGCCTATAGTGTGTTGGGGCGAGCAGTTGTGTTGAGAAACGGCGCCCCAACGGAAGACAGTGACTCAGTCCAACACTATACCAGACCAGGTGGCCCTGTTAGACAGGAACGCCAGACTGGCAGCAGCGGTGGACCACCACGACTGTGAGGCTTTGCCTCTTAACAAGACCAAGTAAACCAGTTGGGAGGGGCGTGCCCTGTGGTGAGAGACCCTGTGGTGGTGTGGCTGTCACACTTTCTGCCTTCCCGCCCGCATATTTTTCCAACTCTATGCTGTAGTTAATGCTAGTATGTGGTTTCCGAGTAATGACGTTTGACTGTAGCTCCAAACTAACCATAGGATTTTCTCGAAAGTACCTTCATTGTGATTCCCACACACACATGGTTTAACCTTATTTACCAATCCATGTTTTGGAGAAGTGCCAGGTCCTCCTGCTGAAACCTCAGGCTCTGCTAACACCTGTTTCATCCACCTCGTACTCGGGCTCAAACATAGGATTCCATGACAATCTGAGGTTCGTTTTCCTCATAGTATACGCGACCAGCGTCATTTCTTTCGGTGTCAGATTGAGCATCGTTCTCTAGATCTGTCACAGCGACAGATTCACTGTCTGACACCGAAGTACAATCGCTCATCATAACATTTGCCGACAGGTGTCAGACAGAGTGTCTGCGGGCGCCCTGTTCTGACGTCATCAATAACAGTCGTAGCCCTGTTGGAGGGAAGATTTTTTTTTCGCGCGCTTTTTACAAAAGCCGTGTTTTTACGGAAATAAGGCCTGGAAATCAATTATTTTTGGTGGATTAGGTGTTTTGAATTCAACATAATTCGGCAAAAAAAAAATTGGGTCTGGACGATTACTTTAATACTCATGTTGCAACCAGCGCTTTGTAGCTCTCCAATAGTTTCTGACAATTTCTGTGTAATTACTTGCACGTGTATTTCCAAGAAAGTTCTTGACGACGTCTTTGAATGATAGCCAAGCATTCTTTTCAAGGTCTGACATAGTACCGTTGAAATGTTCATCTTTGATGAGCTGTCGAATTAGTGGACCATCAAACACACCGCCTTGATTTTTTCAATTGACAGTCCAGGAAATGCCAAGATGATGTACTTCAAACAGTCGCCATCAGTTGACAATGCTTTTACAAATTGTTTCATGAGACCTAGTTTTATGTGCAGAGGTGGAATATTATTTTCTTCCTGTCAACAAGTGGCTCATGTACAATGTTTAGGATCTCCAGGTTTAAGATCAGATCTCGGAGGCCAATTCGTCTGAACCCAATGCTTCTCTCGAGCTCTGCTATCCCACATACAGAGAAAGCAGGGATACTTTGTGTATCCACGTTGTTGACCAAGAAGGAAGGACCACCATTTAAGGTCAACACAGATGATCCAATTGTGTTCGTCATATTGCACTAACTCAATGACTCTCTTACATCTCCATATTCTTCACGAAGACAGACCGAATGCCAATAGGGACTGCGCCAAACAATGCCATTGTGTAGAAGGACACACTTCAAGCTCCGCTTTGAGCTATCAATAAACAATCGCCATTCATTTGGATTGTAGATTGAAAGCCCTAATTCCTTCAGTAAACCAGGAATGTTATGGCAAAACACAAAACCGTTGGCACTTCGAAAGTACTGCAGAAATGTACTTTCTCTGGTTCGAAAAGTATGATACCTTCACTCCTCGTTTCAAGTATGTTTTTCTCGTTCAGTTCTTGATGCTAGTATTTCTGAAGTTTTTTTGGATAGGCCCAAATCACGTGCTAAATCATTCAACTCGTGCTGATCAAATCCCCTACGAACTGAATCCTCGTGAATGTCAAATCTGCATCATTGCTGTCACTGCGTTCTTCAACATCACTCAGATCTTCTAGAGGAGGTAGTTGTTCGAAAACTGGCACTGGAATTTCAGCTGAATGAGGCATTGGTCTTATAGCTGACGGTAGATTAGGATATTCTATTTACTTTTATTTTTCTTGTTAATCCTGATGTTTTTCACTAAACAAAAGTAACAGTCTGTGGAATGATCTTTTGCTCACGCCAAACCATGGGATACCAAATGCCAACTTTTCACGTGTTCCTTTGGTCCACATCCGTAATCTCTCGACACACTGCTTGCACACTTTGTGAGGGCCCATAGCTTGTCTTGATCACCGAGTTTCACTTTAAAATATGCGAAATATGCTTGTTTGACAAATACGCTGATGCTTGCCCTCTGACTTGGAATGGTGAAACTACCACATATATAGCAGAAGGAGTCAGGTTGTTTAGGCATTTACGACGAGACGTAGCAGGAGCAGACATGATCTGAAACCAAAGAAATATATACCTATGTAAATAAAACACTAAGCTGGAATAGTTACAAGCTTTGAAAACAAAACAAAAACAGCATAAAACGAAATAGAAATGACAATGGTATGTTGTTACAAGGTTAAGAGAAAAGCCATAACAAATCCTCCTAATTCCTACTATCCTAGCTTTCTGTTTGCAGATATTGATAGTACTGACCTATTGGGAGCTGCACACACCTCTCACCGCACTGTCTCAATTGTAACTGCACAAACAGTTGCCACATAGCTCTCGATGAGTCAAATCGTAATCAGCTGGCAAGTTTTACTACAGCTCACAAGTGGAATTTTGCTTACTGGAGGGTAAGCTGTGAAGAAAAAACTTGACGTGCTAGAAAAAAACTGACTACAGATTTGGAATCAGCATGCCAATTTTAGTCTAAATAAGCTCAAAAATCTAACTCAACAATTTTTTTCTTTCAAATTGTTCCCCAGTGTTATTATTTGAGGGTGTGGTGATAGTCGCTGTAGGGCGCTGATAATTGTGGTATGGTGCACGTAATGGCGGCGATGGTGGTAGGCCGCGGGGTGCCAAGGTAAACTTTCCACAGTTTCCTGACGCGGCGCGGCACTGTTGTGGTGCTTTTACCACCTCGTCCTTGCTTTAACTGATTGACCGGTTATGGCTCAATCATATTAAGATGAGCGTGACTACACCTTAGTGTACAATCAAGAGAGTCGCTACACCTTAATCGTGTAGGGTTTAATACGTGAATGATCGCCTTCACTGAAAATCTCTGATCAGATGGGCTCGAGATTGGAACCGCCACGTATGAGGTTCCAATATTGTATCTTCACAATTCTTATATTATGTTAACTCTTTGATTAATTGTGGTACTAGTGATTACCACCAGAATTATATTACTATATTTACTGCATCTTAATTTATACCCAATTCTAAAATAATATATACATAGGTGGAATTTTTACTCGTCTCCTTTTTTGACAGGGGAGGCGTCAAATTCCACCATACCATTCTCCTAATTAGAGAGCGGTTTTAGTGGATAATTTCCACAACTGGGGGCCGGCGAAAAATGAAGGTTTGCTTCAGGTAATTTGACCCCCTTTTATGAGGTTTCTCCAAGTGGTTTTACACTTTAAAGCAGCTTGCCTCCGAGGTCGGGAATCCCCTAAGTTGGCCTGCCAAGACGCAGATTTAGAATCCTCCTTTACCTCTTCAGCTAACTCTAGGGGAATCAAATTATTTACCGTCCGCACACATCGTTGTCCCCTCACTAGTAACTCCACTGACCTCACAATCCCCTTTCCATCAGTATGCAATTTTCCTATTTTTCCTAGAGGCCATTGCGAACGAGGCATATCTCCCCTAAGGATTACTATATCTCCTACTTTAATTGGACTTTGATTTTCTGGCTGTTGAGCCCCATAAAACTTTGCCCTTAGATTTAGTAAATAATCTGCACTCCAATGCTTATCCCATGACCTTAAAATTTTACTTAAGGTGTGATAACCTTCCCGGAGATGTTGAGCCGGGTCATTTATTGTAGGATCTTGTATATCTTCGCTTGTTTCTATTAAAGGAAAGGGTTCCAGTCTTCTCCCATAAATTAAATGTGAGGGAGTAAGAGCTTCTATATTTACTGATGAATCATCTAAGTAGGTTAAGGGTCGGTTATTGATACGGGTCTCAATCTCAGTCACTATGGTTTTCAGGTCTTCTAGACCTATCTTTGTCTTGTGGAGAGTTTTCCTAAGACAAGACTTAACTATGCCAATCATTCTCTCTGTGAAACCATTTTGCCAAGGAGCTCTAGGGGTAGTAAAGGTCCATGAGCATTTCCTTAACTCTGGAGATTTTTGTACTGATGGATGATTTAATATTTCTAACAATATGGGGAAGGCTCCTACGAAGTTAGTAGCATTATCACTAATCAATCGCCGAGGACACGACCGCCGAGCCACAAACCGCCGGAACACTTGAATAAAGGTTTCGGCACTTAAATCATCAGCTATTTCTAAATGAACAGCCCTTGTAGAGGTGCAAGTGAATAAGCAGACATATACTTTCTTGGGAGGAGCATTATCTCCTGTAACATAGACCACTGTATACCTGGACTGCACACGCGACAATGTTTTGAATTGCGGGGCTGCATAGGGGCCTGCGGGGCGCCCGACAAAGAGATATAGTGGTCTATGGACTATCATATAGACTGGTTTATCAGTATATATGATATACTGTAACCTTCGTAAATGTTTGTTCTATAATATTATCAAATAAAAAATAGTAAAAGACGCTAAAGAAATGCCATTACAAGACTATGAAGAAATAAGCATGAACTTAATATTCACTTAACTCTTCGCCATTTTAAAACTTTGCGAGTCAACTTTTATCATGAAGGTATCTATAGAAGCGCACTTTTATTAGCTTTCTATTGCTATTTTTTTTCGTTATCTGATAAATTAATTAGAGCTATGCATAAATTAGCGTTAAATAAATAAATATAATCATCAATCGGGTAATTTTCCCGATTTATGATGTTATTTATATACTTATATATTTCGTTTTCTGATAATGAATTAGCATCATGTAGAAATTAGCGTTAACTAAATAAATAACCTCCATCAATCGGGAAATTCCCGATTGATGATTTTTATTTATTTATTAACGCAAATTTATGCATATTCTAAGTATAATTTATCAGATAAGAAATATTAGCAATGGAAAGCTAATAAATTGCAGCTTCTATTGATACCCTTCATGATAAAAGTTATCGCAGAGTTTTAAATGGCGAAGAGTTGAAGTGAATTTTTCTTCATATCTCGTAATGCATTTCTTTTACGTGTTTTATTACCGTTTTTTTATTTGATAATATTATAAAACAAACATTTACGAAGATTACAGTATAATCATAATATAATGATAAACAGTCTATATGATCGTATAATATATATATTATATATATATATATATATATATATATATATATATATATATATATATATATATATATATATTATATATATATAATATATATATTAATGATCCGAGCGGCCCTCCGACTTCAGGGCAAGTTCAGGCCCATGTGCAGCAGGCCGATATTCCGTGCGCAGTCCCAGGTTACAGGGGTCTATGCCTGTAATAATTATTGCCCCAAGTATAGTCGACACCAGCTACCTCAAATGGTTTTAATAATTGTACTCGATCCGTGGGGAGTTCAGGGGGCCCGGGATAGGTGATCAGTCTTCCCTCATATCTCTTGCATTTGATACAAGATTTGAGGTAGTATTTAATTTCCTGTTTACCCTGCGGTATCCAAAATTCCCTCCTGAGATAGGTTAATGTGTCAGCCATTCCGCCATGTAAAGAGTTCCCATGAGATTCATCCACTAGCAATTTAGTAAGATGATGACGTTTTGGGAATTAGCAATGGGATTGCAGGTTTTATCGGGAAGATCAGCATTCCAAATTCTTCCTCGACACCTAATGATGCCCTCATTATCTAGGTACAGACCTAATGATTTGATAAGTTTGTTCCTACGGGGGCTGGCCGAGGCTAAGAGCTGATATTCCTCAGGAAATTCCTGCTTTTGTATTGCTCTAACCCAAAACTTCAAAGGATCAGAAGTATCCCTCTTTATGAATTTAAAGACCAATTTAGTAGTCTTTAATAGTTTGCTTGATAAGGAAAACCTTTTTATATCCATAACAGGATCTGGGATCAATATAGGTTCCATAATTATATCTTCTGATATGTCTGACTTACTATAGACCTTTTGATTAGGCCATTCATTATTATTTTTCAGCCAAGTAGGACCTTTAAACCATAATCCTGTATTTAGTTGAGGATAGTTGTTCCTCTGGACAAAATATCAGCTGGGTTTTCCTTGGTAGCAACATGATTATAGTGAAATGTGGAACCTAAGTCATTTATCTTACCAACACGATTCCTTACATAAGGAATTTTTGTGTTATGTTTCACTAACCAGTATAGGCAAATTTCACTATCGGTCCACATATATACCTCACCAATTTGTAATAAATTACTTAGATATTGTGCTAATTTAGTGCCTAATTCTAATGCAGTCAGCTCCATTTGAGGCAAGGTGCTAGGCTTAATTGGGGCAATCCAAGCCTGAGACATAATCAAATTACATTCCTCTCCTGCTTTAAGATAAGCTACTGCACCGTATGCACTTTTTGAAGCATCACAAAATATGTGTAGTTGCTGGGGTTGTCGCCCATCAGTATTTATTCTCCTACTTATGTGAACTTCATTTATCTTTTTGAACTCAGATTTTATAGTCTCCCATTCTGTTGTATATTTCCCATCAAGGGGGGTATCCCAATCGAGGTGTTCTCCCCAGACCTTTTGTATAAGACATTTACCCCTGATAGTTATTGGGCTCACTATGCCCAAGGGGTTAAATACTTGGCTGACCTGACTTAAGAGTGTTCTCTTTGTTAGGACTACATGAGAAAAATCTGGACACTTTAATCTTAGTTAATCAGTTTTTACATTCCACCATAATCCTAACACTGATTGGACCTCTGGTGGCGTATAATTAAGGAAATCCTTCCTGATTATCCCTTCTAGCCTTGGAAAATTAGTATTCCAACTCTGTAAGGGGAGGCTGGCCTTCCTGCACTCTTTATTAGCCAGGTTATAAATTTGTATTAGTTCTTCCTCTGAATTTATCGTCCCCTGCAAATTATCCATATAGAAGTTCTTCCCTAATTCTGGGCTATCAGAACCCTTAAAATGGTACTGAAATGTTTTATTTAATAAAAAGGGGCTTGAGCAAGAACCAAACAGAACTGACTTAAACCTATATGTGGCTAAGAGGCTATCTTCCTGAGATATATTTTCAGGCCATAGGAATTTTGTGAAATTTCTGTCTTCTTCCCTTAGACCTACTCTTAGGAAAGCCTTAGATATATCAGCCACATAGGCGAATTTATCTGTTCTGAATTTTACTAGGACATCTCCTTGATTGGACAAGAGATTCGGTCCTGTCTGAAGGTAGTCATTTAAGCTAGTAACTTGTTTACTTTTGAAACAATTGAAAACTATTTTAATGGGGTGGTTGATGAGTCTGGCCACTGCATGGTGGGGTAAACAATGTCCTATATTATGATTTACTGCTCCGTCCAGTTTTTCGATAAAGTCATCCTTTAATTGATCTTGAATGATCTTATCACAGCACTCCAATTTAGAATGATTTTTCTTCAGTTTTCTTATTGAACTATTTAATAGGCTCTTAACTATGTGATAATTGGAAGGTAACACAGGGGCATTTATTTGCCAAGGTAGACCTACTTCATATTTACCATTTACATAATTGACAGTGTGATCATAGTGATCTATAGTATTTTGATCCTCTTTAGGTAACTGTTCAGGTATGATACCGATAGTTCTAGATCCCATAATTTATGCACGGGGATATCCCCTTCTTCCAATAACTCATTGATTTGAGTGGGTAACTAATGAAGTTCCTATTCTAGCAACCAAGAGAGGTTGTGCATGACTAGGAATGCATTCCTCTTGTTCAGGCTGGTGAGTGGTTTGTGGGATAGGTCCCATTATAACATCCCCACTGGCACTGGGTGAACATGGAAATGTTATATCCTTTGATGACCTTAGTTATGAATCGCCCAAATAATCAGCGCCTATTATAAATTGGTATGGACCATCAACATCCTCAAAGGTATTTCTAACTAGTCTAACACATTTCTCTTTCAACATTTCAGCTGTAGATTTTTTCCTTTTACAGTTAATTTATACCGATGTTATTAACTACAGCAGCTACCCTAAATTTATAATTTCCTAATTGGACTAGTGGTCGAACAATGTCAAAACGTTGAGCTTCTTTGTTGGCCAGAAAAGCCCGAAATGGCTAAGTTCACCTGCTAATTATAGGTAGTTGTAATAGATCAACTATCTCTTCACTAATAAATTATCTTTGTGCACCACTGCCAAACATTGTTTTCACAATGGCTGAATTACCATTGTGGCTCACCTTCAATTCTGCCGTAGGTCGGCGGATGAACTACTCATACTAGTTACTGCCATTTTAACGACCGTAGGGTCTGTTCTCACATCACCATTAGGACATAAGGCTATGTGATGAATGGATTTTCTACACTTCTTACAAATACCCAGACTAATAGGACAGGCTTGTATTGCATGTTTACCACTAAGGCAGGTTAGGCAGTTTCCCAGGTCCATTAACCTTTTGAGCCTAGTGGAATAATCTGGGTATATATTACAAGTGGAGGGTGGATGTTCTTCCTCGCAGAAAGCACATTTTTTTCTGACTTCACTGGTAATAACCCTATATTTAGGAATGGCACCTGTTCTTTGAGTAGGTCTTAGTGGTGGTTTACCGGCTGTCTAGTTTGAAACTTATCTACCGGTTTTCTTCCCATCGTAACTTTAGTAGAGCGGGATAACTACCCACCAATGAGGGCTCTTTAAACTCTAAGGTGGCTGATATTGCTGATTACCTTTAGGTCTAGTTATCTCAATCTCCCTGTGGGGGTGTTCCTGCTCATACCTTGCAAATGTTTGCACTCTTGTAATAATCCCTCCTCTATTTGCTTGACCGTGAAGTAATTACTATTGTACCTCTGATTTAAGCGGTCTCGCATCCTGGTCGGTAGTTTTCTCCCTATCATGATACTGACCATCCAGTCTGACTCTGTCAAGGGTTTATGAGCTTCAATGGCTCTTAGTGTGCAATTTAAAGTTATTCTGAACTCTTCCAATTCTCTGTGATTGTGAGAAGGGCTCAGTAGATCCATGAACTTGCAGAAAAGATTCTTTGTTGTCTGATCTTTATCTTCATCCCCGCTGTGGGGAGTCACCTTGTCGTGGTGGCGGGGCTTGAAGCGTGGTCGACGGCGCCACCTACTCTGGCGGCCTGCTGCCATTGTTGGGTTCGGTGGCCGTCGGCCTCGTGGACCAAGTGCTCCCCTTCGTCACTGGGAGGTGGAGCCTTCCAGTGATGTCGCCTTATTGCTTCCTCCCCCTTTCTCTCCTTTCTTAGGGCGATTCTAGGCCCGGTGAGACCCTTCTCTTCCGTCTCACGCTTCTTCTTCCTTTTATACTTCACGCTCTGCTCCCCACGTGTTTGCCGTGCGTGGCATCCTGTATATTCCCCGCGCGCCCCTCTATCTGGAAGTTGAGTCCATCGCGGGGCGGGTTGTAGTTCCCTTCGGTGGGCAACACGCTTCTTTGGTAGGGGGGTTGGGGTAAGACGGGAGGTCCATGTGGCCCCGCTGGATCAATCGCTGGTCATGCGTTGGCTAGGCCAAGCGGAGCTGCCTGGTGGGCACCGCATCGGTCCCGCGCTGCCACACTACACAGGAACCGAAGCGTACTTCCCTCACCCCTGGGCTTTGGGTTTTGGNAGTTTCCAGGTCATAACTTGATGAATTTTTTCCTTTTTTCGCAGAAAGCACATATTTTTCTGACTTCACTGGTAATAACCCTATATTTAGGAATGGCACCTGTTCTTTGAGTAGGTCTTAGTGGTGGTTTACCGGCTGGTCTAGTTTGAAACTTATCTACCGTTTTTCTTCCCATCGTAACTTTAGTAGGAGCGGGATAACTACCCACCAATGAGGGCTCTTTAAACTCTAAAGGTGGCTGATATTGCTGATTACCTTTAGGTCTAGTTATCTCAATCTCCCTGTGGGGGTGTTCCTGCTCAATACCTTGCAAATGTTTGCACTCTTGTAATAATCCCTCCTCTATTTGCTTGACCGTGAAATAATTACTATTGTACCTCTGATTTAAGCGGTCTCGCATCCTGGTCGGTAGTTTTCTCCCTATCATGATACTGACCATCCAGTCTGACTCTGTCAAGGGTTTATGAGCTTCAATGGCTCTTAGTGTGCAATTTAAAGTTATTCTGAACTCTTCGAATTCTCTGTGATTGTGAGAAGGGCTCAGTAGATCCATCAATCAATCAATCATTGGGGGCATACGCCGGGGGGCGCGTCGCCTCGCCCACCCTACGACGCCACTCCCGGGGGTCACCTCGCGCGAGTTCCCATGCAGGCTCCTTTCCCATACCAAGCAGCTCTCGAAAAGAAACATCAACTTGCCCCAGCCACGAGCCTTGTGGGCGCCCCCTTGGCCTCCTCCACGCCGGATTGTCTCTTACAGATACAACCCGATGGGAAGGATCGGTTTCAGGGTAGCGTGCCACATGCCCATATAGCCGAAGTTGGCGCTGACGGACTATGCAGGTAATAGGCCTCGATTCAGTCTCACGGTGCAATCGCTGATTTGACACGTAATCATCCCAGCGATACCCCATGATTCTGCGAAGACACTTATTACCAAAGGCATTGATTCGTCTCTTCAAGTCACTATTTAGTGTCCATGTCTCACAACCATAGAGTAAGACAGGGATCACAAGCGACTTGAAGATCCGGATCTTTGTCCTCCTGCACAGATACCGACAACGCCAAATACTCCCGCTGAGCGAGTCCATAACACCGTGGGCTATGCCAATCCGCCGTAAGACTTCTTGACGTGACCCGCCGTCATTATGGACTGCGCTACCAAGGTATGTAAAACTTTCCAAGATCTCAATGTCCTCGCCACACGCATAAACAGACTGTACTGCTTCATCTAGTAAGTCTCCAAACACCTGGACCTTAGTCTTGAGCCAGGAGACCTCAAGTCCCAAAGGCTTTGCCTCCTCGTGCAGCGCCTCGAGAGCCATCACCAGGACCTCCAGCGACTCAGCAAAGATTACTGCATCATCGGCAAAAACAAGATCAGTGATCTTGGTGTTGCCGACGGATGCTCCACAATCACTTTGATCTACAACCTTGTCCAATACCCAGTCCATACAAGCGTTGAAAAGTGATGGGGCAAGGACGCACCCTTGCCTCACTCCTGTATTCACAGGAAAGAAGCTGGATACACCTGCCCCACTTCACAGCACTCTCAGTCCCAGAATACAGATCAGTAGATCCATGAACTTGCAGAAAAGATTCTTTGTTATCTGATCTTTATCTTCATAATTATCTCTAAGAATCTTGAGTGCCACATTATAATTGGCATTTTCTACTGTTAATTCCTTTACCAGCAAATATGCCGAACCTCTCAACTGACCTAACAAATAGGTTAATTTATGCACCTCTGTTAAATCAGTCCTATTATCAATCAATTTGAATTTATCCCAGAAAGAATACCAATTTTCCCCTTCAAAATGGGGCAATGACAAATCTGGTAATTCAAGTTGGGGTAGAGAGGCTTTGGCTGTGGGTTTCTGATCACGCACTAAGTTCTCAGATTTGAATACCGTTTCCATGTATTTTGTACATTCTTGATCATACTTGGTCTCATAATTAATTATGTATCCCCAGCTTCGAATAATTGAAATTAAGCCTCTTCATAATTATCCCATTTAGTTTTTAGCATTAGCAGACCTGTCTTTAAAGTATTATAGTCAATAGGGATAGTCTCAGCTGCTTCCTCACACTTTTTATATATTCGTGTAAGCCATCCTAATTTAGCCGCTAATGCTTTAGTCCCTTCCGCCATCATTCTAATTGATTAGATGAAATGAAAAAAGAAAACAAAAATAAAAAGGTTGGATACAAGTTTACGAGTTAGCGTTCCCTAATTTAATGATTTTAATTCTAAGGGTGGATGTGCCATTGACTCGGCCTACGACGGCGCGAAGCCTATAACCATCCACCACTTTATATAATGTAACTAACCTCGAAAACATTGTTGTTGGCGGATGGTAGCTTACCAATGCGGCCAGTGTGCCGTGGCTGTCTGTGACTCGGCGGGCGAGTATGGCGGCCAAGTACGGCCGCCAATTCAAGGTTGTTTACCATAGGGGCCGAGGGAAACTGGTGGCTATATATGGCTGGTTACCCCCAGAAAGAGGACGGTGAGGCCATGAGGCCACTAAAGTACTTCATTTAGACGTGCGTCTGTGTCAAATAAATCAGCACGACCACCGGTTGCCCGAAAGAGCCTGAGTTCCACACTTTCCACCGCCAATCGCTGAGGGCATAAGCTGTGCCCCACAACGGCTACCTTATACATTCCCAAAGATAATCCTCACTCGGGGCACCAAAATGTAGGAATTTAGTAATAATTGACTTGACGTAAATACATTTGTTGTGCGACACGGCACATACTTGCATCCTGCATGGGCATAACAAGAAAGCTATGCCCTTCCCGAGAGCTTAGCACCCATTCACAACCCACACGGCGACGATATATGTGTGCAGACGTGTCAAGCGGCGGGGAACGGCGGGTAGTAGCGAGCCCTCTCATCTCGGTGGCTTCGCTACTTACTACCCGCCGCTTCACACGTCTGCACACATATATCGTCGCTGCACAGGTTGCAAATGGGTGCTAAGCTCTCGGGAAAGGCACAGCCCCCCCGCTGCACCCACACAGGATGCAAGTACATGTCACATCGCACAAAAAATATATCAGAAACACCCAAAATTCCCCAAGTATTACATTTTTCTCCGAGTCTCCGCGCATCTGTATCAGGCAGGGCTGGGACTCTTCCTGCTGTGACGTCGCCGAGCCGTGGTGCGTCGTCTGCTGGTCGCTAGTTGTGTTTTGAGAGCTCGGGGAATTTACAGATTTTGAATGCGGATCATTTAAAAACGGGTGACTGGATGCAAAAAGTGACGACATATTGTTGATATACTCAATCATGGCTATATTTTGACTGCATTAAATCAGGAATGATGAAATGGTCTGGACGATTACTTTAAGGGGTCACTTGCATCTTTAGTGGGCAGGTTATTTAAATATCTCTCTTTCTCTCTTCTGGCCCGCCCGTCAGCCGCCGAGTGGTCCGCTCTGCGACGCCGTGCCGGGAGGATTATTACCCTAACCTAACCTTTTAACGGGTGGGGGGGGCTCTGTCCCCCTCGTAGGTAGTGTTAAGTAACAGGAACTACCTCGTGTAGGCCACCCAGCATCTTGTAGCTTCCTTATTTTATTTTGTTATTATGACAGGAGGTTGTAGGTATGACAAGACTCACATGAGGTCTGAACCGGTTTCTTGTGAAATTACAAATTCGCCAAAAATCCCTACTACTTATGTGCTGAAATGTGCTAGGAATTTTATCTGTCCAATGGATGTCCATGATCGAAACATAATGAATAAAAGTTCTCCATGTGAGTTGCATGAAGATTATTGCAGCTGGTGTTTATTAGTATTTGTAAAACCAACTTTATGCAAATAAAATTCAATATTCTACTGATAAATGTCACAAATCAGGCATGTATAAAAACAGCTTTCAGTAAACATACATTCCTTCTTTTACATTCATCCAGATAAATGAATGAGTAATTGAGTATCATATATCATATAGACATCAACCCGGTTACCTTACAATGAATGGATACTTAATGCGCTGTATTTAATAGTGAGAAGCTGTTTACAATGTATGTAACTTGTTTTAGTTTAATGTGTGTTACCTGTGTCCATACTTTTAGCAATCAAGCAGATGCATGCCGCCGTTTGACTGGCCCAACAGAAGCTGATTCTGAGGAGGCAGGACCTTCTGGACTGCAAGCCCCGGTGAGTGTACAATTTCTATGTTTTCTTCTTATCCTTCCTTGGTTATCCTTCTGGGGAGCCTTAATGGAGTGATGTTATATTTTTCCGTATTTGTGGTTTGAATATATATATATATATATATATATATATATATATATATATATATATATATATATATATATATATATATATATATATATATATATATATATATATATATATAATATGCACTATCAGTTTGGTGCGGGGGGAGGGTTGCTGTCGGGGGCAAAGCCCCACCCAAAATTGCTGTCGTTGTGCATTTCGTGTACAGAGGACTCTTGGGAACAATTTCAGACCATTTCCAGCCTTGCCGCTTTTCGCATGAATAAATGTCATTTTTGACCCAGGGGTTGGGCTTGCTGTCGGTGGCAAAGCCCCACCCAAAATTGCTGTCGTTGTGCATTTAGTGTACAGGGGACTCTTAAGCCGCGGTCACACGAGCACTTTTTCCGGCAATATTCAGCCAGGAAGACAATGCCGGGTCAAACTTGGCTAAGATTGCCGATTTTGAGTCAAGACCAACATGTTGGTGCTTCTCGGCTGAAAATTCCAGAAATTCCCTCCACCAACGGATATTATTTGACATTCATTTTTAATGCACGCTCTAATTCAAAATACAGAAGCTAAAATAAACACCTACATAGTGGCAAGAACCGATTACAATACGAATTATGAAGTCTTGTAAATTTTTTAAAACATTTTGAAGGATATAATAACACTTAGGAAGATTTCATGAGTTATAGGGATGGTTTCCCTATTTTCTTTGCTGGCTGTCTATCTTTTTAGGGGATACTGAACTGGACCAACTTATTGTTGCTCACTGACGTCTACATACACATAAATCCATTCCAAACATTCACCACCCTATTTGTGAATAATTTTCTCCCTATTTATCCCTATTCTTCCAAAGACGCTTCTTCAGAGACGGCTTGGCTCCCGCGCCGATTAAAACGATTAGCTAAAATTTGCGTTAAAACTCGGCTAGCTCCATGAAAGTCCGTGTGACCAAATATCGTTAAGAAATTGCCTCGGCTGAATATTGCCGGCTGAATATTGCCGGAAAAAGTGCTCGTGTGACCGCGGCTTTAGGAACAATTTGAGACCATTTCCAGCCTTGCCGCTTTCGCATGAATAAATTTCATTTTTAACCCTTCTATTTGGGGTATTTAAGGCTGCGCTCCGGCAGCAATGCTGATATTTAATGTCTGAGAGTCGATCTTGATATTTAGGATGTAAAACCTTTTGCCGTCGTTTACATGAATAAATACTCTGGGCTCCCGCTCTGTATGTACTGAAATTAAGAAGAGGTATACTTTCAGTGAAGTGTTATTTCAAAGTTAAACTTTTTTTGTCCAAAAAATGTTCTCAACAGAATTCAGGCAAAGAACCCCTTCTTTATTTTTCCTCGCATCTGAGCTTCCTCTGATTGTTTCCCCAGATGATGAGTCATTACTTCAGAAGTCAGACGATCAATGAAGAATGTGTCCAATGTTTTGGGATGTACTAAAGTTTGATGGTAATGAGTCACCTGATAGGTTTTGGGGTGAAGTATCCCAGAAAGAGCCTGGATTTTTAGATCTGGCCAACTTTGCACTGGGTGCTCTTAGAAGGCCCCACTCCAACGCTGAATGTGAAATGGTGTTCAGCAAAGTTAATCTATTCAAAACTAAACAAAGAAAGACTAAAAACCAAGACAGTAAATGGAGCACTTCTCTCAGCTGGTTGCATCAAAGGTTCAGGAGGGTCATGTGTTCAATGTACTCCTTCTAAAGATATGTTTGCCTGAATAACTAATCATGCACAGAACTTCACAGATGATGATTTTGAAGAAGAAATTAAGTGATTGATTCATTATTTAAGTAAGTTGATTACTGAAAATATATAGTTATTATTTTGTTTTAGTAAGCTTTGCAAGCAACAGTCCATATGTCTATTTGAATGATCTGTTTATTTTCTTGTGTTCATATTGATTACCGGTATCTAGAATGACGTTCATATTTTTCCATTGCAATTTCTGTTTTGTAAAGAGGATACATTTTCATTGTATGCCCTAATTTGAATCCTGCAAAAGAAATAGCAGGAATTTTCAATAAATACATATAATTAGCAAGCCCATACGAATGCATTTAATAATAATGTACAATAAAAAAGACGATA
Source organism: Chionoecetes opilio (assembly GCA_016584305.1). Lineage (NCBI taxonomy): Eukaryota > Metazoa > Arthropoda > Malacostraca > Decapoda > Majidae > Chionoecetes > Chionoecetes opilio. The sequence continues at coordinate 13,921 of JACEEZ010006951.1, read as the reverse complement.
ATTTGTACGACCTTGTACGGTAATTCTACTGAAAAAAACATCATTTTGAGGAGCCAGTACGATAATTCCCAATTGAAAGTGTGGCAACACTGCCTGCGCCCTGTGAACGTGCGTTGTAAGGAACCATTCAACCCGGAGACAACTTGTCCGCAGCTTGTGACTGTCAGAGTGAATAATCCCAGCACTCATCGGCCTGGACTCTTGGAGGAGTTTTAGAACTTCGCCTTTTTAAGATGTCTACTCTGACAGCTGGCCCTGACACCAACTATATGCCCCTATATACTCATCCAACACGTACTCTTAAGTGCCTGATGCTTGGGAGAAGAACAAAAATATAATTTTAACTGCAACATAACTTAGGATATTACTATAGAAATCCTAGCAAGTTGGTTTGTAGTTCGCTCCGTCATCACCGGCAACGTCAACCCCTGGATGCAGTACTGCCACTCTTACCTTGCTGCCTTGATTATCATTATAGTCTTTGTTAGATAGTATGGTCAAAATGCACTAAGGAGGCCACGCCCCCTTGTACCTGATTGGCTGAACGCAACGTATACGAAGTTGTGAATGGCTAACCAAACCAAGAGTAGTGTTGTTTAAAGTTGGGCAAAGTGCACTAAGGAGGCCACGCCCCCTTGTACCCGATTGGTCATGGTTACATGGTTTATAAGGGGGCGTGGCCTCCTTAGTGCACTTTGGCCAACTACATTTAGGATAGCGTGTCCGAGTAGCGTTCTCGGTGACCAGAGTTCGATCCCTGATTAGAACCAAAATCTTTCTGCACCGTCGAGTGGCCTAAGAACACGCACATGCCCTGCCCATTAACTCTATCTTTGATTGCGAGTGCATCGAAGGACAGAGGGGAGGGAGGCAATATTCAGCTAAGACGATTTCTTGCCGAGTTATGATCACACGGACTTTCACAGAGCTAGCTGAGTTTTAACGCCAATTTTGGCTTCTAGTTTTAATCGGCGCGGGCGCCAAGACGTATTTGAAGCAGCGTCTTTGGAAAAATAGGAATAAATTGGGAGAAACTGGTTCACAAATAGGGTGGTGAATGATTGGAATGGACTCATGTTATAGAGGCGTCAGTGAGCAGCAATAAGATGGTCCAGTCCAGCATCCCTAAAAAGGTAGACAGCCAACAAGAAAATAGGAAGACCATCACTGACTCACGAAATCCTCCTAGGCGTTTTATATCCTTCAAAATGTTACAAAAATGTACAAGACTTCACAATTCATTTTGTAAATCGGTTCTTGCCACTATGTAGTTGTTTATTTCAGCTTATGTATATTGAATTAGAGCGTGCATTAAAAATGAACGTCAAATAATATGCGCTGGTGGTTGTTTCACTGTTTGAATTTAGCCAAAACTCGGGAATTTTCAGCCAACAGACACGAGCAGGTTCATCTTGACTCAAAGTTGGCAATTTTACCCGAGTTTGTGCCGGATTGGTCTTGCTGGCTGAATTGCCGGAAAAAGTGCTCGTGTGACCGCCGCTTAATGATCTAATCACAGGCGTCACTATAAAAACCCTACCTGCGCCACGACGGACGAAGGCCAACCATCACAGCCCTCAAGTGAACCTCCAGGGCCTACCTTCCGAGCCTTAGAAGTCACTGCTTACAGGCGCTATAGGCATAAATGTAAAATAAACATTAAAAATAAAAAATAAATTAAACTACAATAGAAAAAATATCTGCCTACAGCTACCACACCAGCGTGTTCCCGCCCACTAATGAGTGTCGCAGGACACAAGTGTAGCTGCCCCGTGATGGTCTCGCCTGTCCCTAACAGCAGGTTTCCCACCCTTTGTCCTTCCTTTAATTAGCCCTCTGAGGGCCCCCTTGTATCACTGGTCCTACGCCAGTGACCAGCATACCTCATCAAGGGACGCAAAGAGCGATAAAATGAATCTGCAACAACGTTGAGCAACGCGGTAAACAAACAAGGACCTCCTGGGCAGCCACTACAACCCTGTGGGGATCGCCTCGGTTCACAGGAATCACAGACACAGTGTTACAGTTCAGCTAAATCAGAAACTAGCTGTTAACACGGAGCACTGGGACTAAATCCCGCTCACTGTGGCTGCCAGGTCCAGAGAAACATTGAAAGTGAAAGTGGTGAAGCCCAGGGGGCGCATTTTCGAACACTGCTAAGATGTTCTTAGGGGACTAAGAACATCTCAGCGCTAGTTGGACATTTTCGAAAGCAAAGCTGTGCGTAGCTTAGGACGGCGGATCGAGTGTAAGCTAAGCAAGGGTTGGGGTCGTCTTAGCCCGCAATTTTCTCCGTCACCACAACAACAATGGATCCACCAGAGCTACTTGCTAATCTAGCTCATCGTGGCCTAAGAAGAGAACGCCGCTTCAAAGACCACTTGGATCCGTTACACCATAGTGATGAAGATCTCTTGAGACACTACAGGGTCCCTCGACAAGAGATAATGGAGCTGTGTGATGAACTTGAGCCATTTATTGGTCGTCCAACCCAACGATATCATGCCATCCCTACTCATACTAGGGTCTCTATAATAAGAGGGTACCGCCACTCATAGGCCCTATGTTAAACGCTACTGGGCGCCATCTTGCTACCAGGGCCTCTTCGTTCACCCAAGACCCGGGGAAGTTCTCAAGGCATGACCCCGCAGTATATCATGTTATACATGTATAAAGGATATACTCTTATCTTCGGGCTGGTGGTGGCTTGGGATGGCAGAGGGCTGGGGGTGGCTTGGGATGGCAGAGGGCTGGGGGTGGCAGAGGGTGCCTTGGGATGGGGGTGGTTTGGGATGGCAGAGGGCTGGTGGTGGCTTGGGATGGCAGAGGGCTAGGGGTGGCTTGGGATGGCAGAGGGCTGGGGGTGGCTTGGGATGGCAGAGGGCTGGTGGTGGCTTGGGATGGCAGAGGGCTGGGGGTGGCTTGGGATGGCAAGGCTGTGGTGCTTGGATGCAGGGCTAGTTGTGGCTTGGGATGGCAGAGCGCTGGTGGTGGCTTGGGATGGCAGAGCTGGTGGTGGCTTGGGATGGCAAAGGGCTGGTGGTGGCTTGGGATGGCAGAGGCTGGGGTGGCTTGGGAATGGCAGAGGGCTGGTGGTGGCTTGGGATGCAGAGGGCTGGTGGTGGCTTGGGATGGCAGAGGGCTGGGGTGGCTTGGGATGGCAGAGGGCTGTGTGGCTTGGTGGCAGAGGGCTGGGGTGGCTTGGGATGACAGAGGCTTGGGATGGCAGAGGGCTGGGGTGGCTTGGGATGGCAGAGGGCTGGTGGTGGCTTGGGATGGCAGAGGGCTGGTGGTGGCTTGGGATGGCAGAGGGCTGGAGGTGGTTAGATGTGGCGGGTAGCACATCACCAAGAGCATCCTCAACCTCCAGCTGCTCTTCTGCTGTTAAAGCTTTTTCATAAGTAATGAGAGACAGAATTGTGTTTTCAGTGTTAACAATGGGAACTTGTTGCAGTTGAGAGGCATCTGTCGAAATGTATGAGGAAGTAATAAATATACCTTAGCAACATGAGAAAAAAATATACGATAAAATTACCTTACAGTTTATACGACAAATATGAAGACTGATAGGAGTTTTGTGTATGTAAGTGTGAAGTGTGAGAATGGAAGTGTGAAAGTAAATCGGATTTAAGAGGAAAATATTGCCTGAAAAATAGATAAATGGAGAAGTACCAGAAGACTGAATGAAGTCACTCATTAATTATTGTTCCAATATACAAAACAAGCTCATATACATGTTACTACCATAGTTTCCTCTCACTTTCTCAGTCCTATTCTAAAACTGTTAATATCTTCATGGATGGTGAAGTGATTAGTCTCGCAGAACTTGGGGGACTGGGTGGCTCAGTGAGAGAGAGAGAACTTGGCCCGTGACTGCCATGGTTGCAAATTCAATCCTCGATCCTAGCAGTTACTCGTTGAGTTTGGTAGCACTCTCTCGGCACCTCACCATGGTTATGAGGCCTTGGTAACCTAGCTCTGTAGATTTCATAATCTCCCTCTCTACTTGCAGACCTGGGATCTACAGGACTGCATTAGCATAGTTTTTAATTCTTTTCAGGGTAGATGACACCCAGCCCTTATGGGTTGAGCACCACAAGGGTCACAGGCCACATTGGTGACCAAACGTTAAGGGTGCATAGATAGCTGAGATGGATGAGTGTCAGTTTCCCTGGCCAAGTTCTAAAGCTAGGTCAATGCAGGCCTGTTGATCCGAGGTCTGCAAGCTAAATAATTTCACCACCACCAAGGTGGTTAAATAATTCTAAGATAAATTGGAAAATATGAAAGGAGAGGTAAATATGGTAGTAATACGTATACACAGGTGACTAACTCACCTTGAAATACAATCACGATGGGTTGCTCTGTCTCCATGCCACCAGCAACCCCTTCAATGGCTGTGTTATCAATTAGATCATGCACAGTTTCTTCCAAGGGAGTGAAAGGTTTGATGTCACTTTCACCTCCACCTGATGGAATAAGAACATACTAACATAAGAAAATAAGGAAGCTACAAGAGGCCACTAGACCTACACGTGGTAGTTCCTGTTACTTAACACAATACCTATATCCACCTTGCATCCCCATCCATGAAAGTGTCCACCCTCCTTTTAAAGCTCCCGCAAATAAGAAACCGTGGTTACACTCATTCATTAAAAACCCTGGGTATACAAATCCTTATTGTCTGAAACATAAAGATAACCTAACCTAACAAAGCTAACCACTTAAGATTTGTTTTATTAACTGAGCCATTATTGGAAGGGCCCGTTTTGATGTATTTTGTATTAATTTGCAACGTTTTCCTTGGAAATCACTAACTACTTTTCGTTGTGGGATGGGAGTATAAAAAAAAACTAGTGATTTCCTCGAAAGACATCCACCTGATTCATTCAGAACATAATTTTTTTTTCTTCAAAAAGGAATAGTTTCATCCAGAAATGGATATGGTTAGTATTATATTAATATTATACTGTAGCTATATTCTTTAATGCTCCATTGTCAATGTTGTCAACTTATTGCAAAATTATCCATAGAAATATGAAGGCTTGCCCCACCAGCTAGTAGGTTAATCGGCAGTGGCGGAACTGCGGAGGGCCACGTGCCCCCTCATTTCAGGGGTTCCCCCCATTTGAATAAAATTACCAGTAAA